>CAWUFW010023311.1:0-77994 GCA_963921515.1 Calotriton arnoldi
ATATATATACATATATATAATGAATATGATTATGAGTCAGGGGCAATTCTAACCTTTGCAAAGAGGTTCGATGCGTTAAAACAACAGCTACATACTGGAAAATTCTCAATATCGGAATCGGTGAGAACAACAGCAAGTGAATCAGAATCTGATCTCAGTGAAGAAGAGAGAACAGTGCGGGTAGGGGGACGCACAACTTTTTTAGAAGAAATTAGACTGATCTATATCGATCAGAGGACACCAAGGGAGAGAGGGAGAGGACGAGGTTGAGGAAGAGGGAAAAATTACCTAACAAGCCCAAGCGACGGAGAAAGACAGGAAGAGGAACAGGGAAGAACAAAGGGCTACCCTCTCCGCAACCGAACAAAGAAGTAACCAAGACAAAGATAACCAAACAATCCGACAACCTAATTATAAATCTATCAGACTATACTCTAAACAAACATGAAGAGAATGTTCTTAACAAGGGCCTCACCTTCTGTCCCGAACAGCACTATGATCATGTAGAGACCAGGAATGATCTCTACAAATACATAAGAAAATTCAAATTAGCGAAATTCTTTTCCAAATCAGGAAATATGGAGAAATAAAGCAATACCAATCAGCAGATGGGCACTAATTTGAGTATTGAAGATATAACGAACTTAAAAACATCATATGATCTAATGCTCAACCTAAATGAAGACGAAATGATTGAGACTCAAGTATTGGAAGATCTGAATATTGAAACAGATACACACATAATCTCTGGACTGAACCAAAATCGAAATTCTGCCCTTCACTAAGTCCTGGTAATAAAATCGACCGTCTCCACGATCTAGTGATCGCAGATTTGGAGAGTATGACAAATATAACCTCTGGTAAACAAGAGAACTTATCTAAACAAGAACGAATAGCACTGGAAGGACTTATGAAAAATGACGATATAACAATCAAACCGGCTGACAAGGGTGGGAATGTAGTAATTTTAAACTTAAAGGACTACATCCAGGAAGCAATGAGGCAACTTGGTGACGATAAGAACTACATAAAATTACCATCAAACCCGATAAATGCATTAACCATTGAATTGGAAACCAAAATTAGAACATGGCAAAATGAAGGCCTCTTGAGTGACGAGGAAGCCCTTTTTCTATTAAATGACAGCCCAGTAATGCTGACTATATATTTTCTGCTGAAAGTGCATAAGACCCTAGTCAACCCACCTGGAAGACCAATCATTTCGAGCTGTAATTCCCTCTATGAGAACATTTCTATCTATGTCGACCATTTTCTTGCACCCATGGTAAGAACCTTAGTTCCTACATTAAAGACACCGGTGATTTCCTGAGGACATTAACCAACATGGGATGGCAAAATGGCTTCCATTTGATAACTATCGATGTAGTATCGTTATATACATCCATTGATCATGAACTGGGGCTTAATGCTGTCAGATATTTCTCAAGGTAAAGGAATATTCAAGAACTTAAGCACACCAGAATGCTTATGGAGATGCTTGAACTCTGCCTGAGAAACAACGTCTTTCTCTTCAACCACCAAATATATGCCCAAAAGTGCGGGACCGCCATGGGGGTTTCATTTTCACCCAGCTATGCTAACCTTACCATGGGCTGGTGGGAGAAGTTCATAGCATGGAATGAGGCGAATGAGAAGTACACCACTAAGATCGAACAATGGCTAAGATATATAGACGATCTCTTTCTCATTTGGAATGGCAGCATGGGCGACTTCAAGGAATACTTCGAAATCCTTAATAACAACACTATGGGATTGAAATTCACGTACAACATAAGCAGGAAGCTGATCCCATTTCTGGATGTAACAGTATACATAGACAAGAATCAAATCCAAACCAAGGTGTATCGGAAGCCTACATCAACCAACAGTATACTACATGGTTCAAGCTTCCATCCCACCCAATAGAAGAAAAGCATTCCCTACGGAGAATTCATTAGGATGAGAAGGAACTGCTCAGAAGATACAGTGGTGGAAAAGACCTTTCGAGATACTGAACAAAGATACATCATGAGAAGCTATAAATACAGGGATGTGAGACAGGGGTTGGAACGAGCAAGAAAAATACCCCAGGCCAAGACTCTCATAAACAAAGACAGGGAAGTGACAACCATCAAACAGGACGAGGTGACGAGAATGATTCTAACGCATAGCAAAGAAAGCTACAAAATTGTGAACATTCTCAGAAAGTATTGGAATATCCTCATGAAAGATCCGGACATTAGAAACAAGATTGGGACTAGACCAATGGTAACGTACCGCAAAGTACCCTCGTTAAAAGACAAACTTGTAAGAAGCCATTTTTCAACCAAAAAACCAACGAATTGGCTTATGGAACAACAAATGGGCTTCACACACTGCGAAAAATTCAAGGCCTGCAAAATAGGCAAAAACATGAAAGAGGTTAAAGACTTCAGAGGAAGAACATTCCATATTAACGGGAGAATAACATGTGACACATCATATGTTGTTTACCTGATTGAATGTACATGCGGTTTACGCTACATAGGCAGCACAATCTGCCCCTTAAGGAAAAGGATCTTAGAACACCTAAGGGCAAACCAGAATGAGGATATGAACTATGCAATCTCGAAACACATACATACCCAGCACAAAATTAACTGGCAAGATATCAGGTACTTTGGTATCGCAACAGTCCCAAAAATGAAAGAGGAGGAAATCGAAATCTGAAATTAAGAAGATTAGAGTCACGTTTGATCATCAGATTCAAGACCAAGACTCCATATGGCCTTAACGGGGACGAAGAGCTTTACATCCATCTCTAACGTAATATTCATAAAGCAATATAGTACTTTATAAATCGAATATTAAGATATGAAAGTGAGTGGAAGGAATCGAACCAAATGAGTACCAACTCTATTATAGACCTCTAAGGAATTTGAAATGTCAATTAATGGAGATTCGAAGAATTGAGACACACGCAATGATACAAAAGAAAGCATTGCTCACCACATTGGAATTAACACTTCGGCTCCAAAATGAGTTCATGAATGAATTGGGCACTGAGCCAAGAATTCGAGGAACACATCGAGCCCAAGATATGATTAACCATATTATGGCAAAATGCATCCACTCAACATATGAAGATATTAATGAATTTCTTAATATTCAGACTGAGAATAATCGACAATGGTATGATACTGTAGTAGGACTAATGAGGAGTTCGAGATGCAAGTTTCCGAATGAATGACTATATCGCAGCGATACTAAGAAGAACTGTGACCACATAAGAATACAAGTCCCATAATGCCTCATAATGGGCTAAGATGGCTGAACTATAAATAAATGAAACAGAGGATGGAGTCACGATACCGTGAACAAGACCATTTCTTGGTCGAAACGTCGGTGGTGGTGGTGGTGATAATTGTGCTTTCACATTAAATAGAAATTTGTAAACAGGGACTCCTGGAGTGCGGTGCAATTTCTGTTGGTGAAAAAGATATTAGCGAGGTTAGGTCCAACCTCGACATCCGCGCACCTGCTGTGGAAAAGAGCGCACTGACTTTGGACTGTTCGTTGGAATAAATATATATATATATATATTATATTACAAAGGATGCGGCACTCAGAGCTGGCTTATACTCAATTTAATCTTGGTATAACACTCCAACCAATGCGTTTCAGCCCTCCCACAGCTTTTCTCACGGTTAGCGAGCCTTCTTTAGTTACACTATTTAAACCCACTTTAGCCTCAAAGCGGCATTGTGGGAATTGTAGTGTTTTAGAACAGTTCAAAATGAAAAACTTTATACATACTATTCACACAGAATACCATGCGCATTTTGTCAGATATTTACATCGTGCCATTGACTTGTTGCGTAATCCATTTTTTCTGCAATTTCATATTGAACGCTGCTTCTATTAACCTACATTATAACTGTTACATTTACTGGTATAGTACCCGTTCGTCCTTTTTTTATATGCATTTTTAGATTCATACACAATTCACAATTGCAAGCAAAATTATTAACGCTTAAGTGCCCCTAATTAGTATAAGCCATGAATTCATCTTATTCACCCCTCATGTATGGTATAGTACCCACATGTAAGAAATGCATTTATAGGGTGTGATATCACATCTCAGTCCAATTCATGATTTTTCAATCTGAAAGCTTATTCAAGATGTACATAGAGTTCTTCATCATTATTGATGCCTCTGGGGGTCTTAGTCCTGAGTCTTATGATAAAACGTGATTCCATTTGGCGCAGCTTTTTGATTCTGTCTCCTCCACGCTCGCCTTGAGGTATCACTTTGATTCCATAATAGTTCATTGCTCTCCAGTCTCCTTTTTGGCATTTTGCCATGTGTTTAGCTGTAGCATACATCATGTCCTCATTTTTCACTGCACGAATATGCTCGAGGATACATTTTTTAAGCATACATGTTGTGCTGCCAATGTACTTCATTCCGCAATTGCACTCTATTATGTAGATGACAAACCTAGATGTACAGGAGATGTTTTGATCGATAATGATCATGTTTCCTTTTGGTTCCATGAATGTTGCCACATTTTTACCTTTTTTGCAGGCTTTACATAGATTGCATTTTCTGAAGCCCTTCTGTTGGTCTGTTAACCAATTTGTTTGTTGTCCTTCTTGAAAGTGGCTCTTAACAAGTAAGTCCTTCAGGGATTTAGTTTTTCTGTAGGTGACCACTGGTTTTGAACCCAAGATTTTTCCTATATCTGGGTCTCCTGAGATTAGATGCCAATATTTTTTGATTTTATTGATAATTCTTCCACTGTCTTTACTGTATGTGGTAACAAATCTGGGTGCTCCTTGTTCTTTATTTTCATTATTTTTTGTTTTTGGGATTAATGTATCCTCGCTTGGTTTTTTATCAATTCTTCTCTTACATTTTTTCAATGTGGTTTCGTTATATCCTCTCATTCTGAGTCTGCTCATTGTTTCCTGAATTTTTTCTTCTGCATCTTCCTTTTTTGAGCAATTCCTTTTCATGCGCATGAATTCCCCATAGGGGACACTTTCCATCAATGGCTTTGGGTGAAAGCTTGTCCCATGTAGGATGCTGTTGGTTGCAGTCTTTTTCCTAAAGAGTGTGGAGTGTATTTGTTCATTTTCTATAAAAATTTTGGTGTCTCAAAAAGTCAATTTCTTTCTTATTTGTGGTACATGTGAATGACAGGCCCACTTGGTTGGTATTTAATTTCAAAAAGTACTTCTGGAAGTCTTGTTCTGTTCCATTCCATATAAGAAACAAATCGTCAATGTAGCGGACCCACAAGATGATCCGCTCTAAGTCATCTTGATTGTCTGCGCTCCATGCTATGGTTCTCTCCCACCACCCCATCGTGATGTTCGCATAATTTGGGGAAAAAGAAATGCCCATGGCAGTACCACATTGCTGTTTGAAGAGCTCTTTATTAAAAAAGAAGATGTTATTCGTAAGACAGATTTCTATCATTTTTAAGAGCATTTGGGTATGTTTAAGTTCTGTGATGTTTCGCTTCTTAAGGAAATAGTTACAGGCTGCCAATCCCACTTCATGTCTGTTGGATGTGTATAAAGACACCACGTCTATTGTTACTAGGAGATATTGCTGACTCCAAGTTATTCCAGTTAGAATCCTAAGGAAATCTCCTGTATCTCTTAAGTATGAACTCATACTTTGTGCAATCGGTGCAAGGAATCTATCCACATATAGTGATAAGTTTTCGTAAAGTGAATCACACGAGGAGACAATGGGTCTCCCGGGTGGATGTAGAAGCGTCTTATGTATCTTTCGTAAGAAATATATTGATGGTATTACTGGGAAGTCTTTGCTAAGAAATTTCATTTCATCATCACTGATGAGATTATTATCGTGCCATTGCTGCAAGTGTAGGTTTAAATCCATTGTCATTTTATTTATGGGATTATTTTTAATTTTACAGTAGTTTGAAGTGTCGTTTAATTGCCGTAGCGCCTCTTCGATGTAGTCCCTTGTATCCATTACCACGATATTTCCCCCTTTATCGGCGGGTTTTATTGTGATTTCTTAATTCTCCACTAACATTTCAATTGCTTCCTTTTCTTTACTGGGTAGATTCTCTCTTTGATTTGGATTCCGTGTTTTAGGCATTCTTTCCAGTTCTTCAATTATGGCATCCGAGAATAGATCAATTTTATTGCCAGGAGACAAAGCAGGACAATATTTTGATTTATTTTTTAATCCACTTTCAGGTCTTTTATCCGTTTCTATGTTTAGATCTTGGAGTATTTGTTCCTCCGTCATCTGTTCGTCATCCAAATCATACAAAATGTCGAACATGTTTTTCAGGTCAGGCATTTGATCTACCGTAATCACTGGATCATTCAAATTTTCTTGATGTATCTCCTCACTTTGTTTGATTACTTGTTTATTGGCATGTATTTTGGCCAATTTTAACTTCCGAATGTACTTGTATAGATCTATTCGGACCTGTGTATAGTTGAAATGTGATTCTGGGCAGAATGATAGCCCTTTGTTCAACAATGATGTTTCCTCTTTTGTTAGTTGGTACTGCGAGAGGTTCACAATTAGATTCACATTATCTACTTCCGGTTGCGCAATGGATACTGTCTTTTTTCGTTTGGCCCTTCTTGTTTTTCTTGTGCCTGCGAGATGCTTCTTGTTACTCTTCCTCGACCTCGATTCATGACTTTTCCTCGACCCCCTCCTCTTGTTAGGGTTTTGTCTAGATTCATTAACCGCATCTCCTCTAAAAAAGTGACCTTGGATGTTCCACTTGCGTCACTTGGTGTCTCCCCTTCACTGATGTCAGATTCACTTGTACTCACTATTGTTGACTTTGATTGCTGCATTGGATAATTCTTTTTCAGTGTATCAAATCGCCTGGCAAACGTTAGAATCCTGCCTTGTGAGTAGTCTTGCTCATTTCGTTTAAATTTTCTTTGTTTGCGTTCCTGAATTTCAATTTCATATTTTTCTAGTCTGGTGTCCATTTCTTTTCTTAATTTGGAAACTTCCTCTTTGTTTGTCTGATTCTTGATGGTTTCTTCCATTTCTTCTAGTTTTTTGGTGATTTCAATCACATCAATCTTGGCATGCTTTATTAGTATTCACATCATGTTAAGTGAACATTGCAAATTGTTTTCTACCCATTCCTCCAATAGTTCCACCTTGGTGTCTGGGTGTGTAGGCATAGTAAAAATACGCAGCCCCTTGGGAACACGTTTCACCTCAATATAATTTTCAAGAGCTATGATTTCCCAGCTCTTATTAACTTCTTCTTTGTATAGCCTTTCCATTTGATTGAATTGCTGTTTTAGTGATGTATTGATGTTATTCTGTGCATTGTCTAAACTTCTCCCTGCATTTTCATTAATTTCTCCAGGTTTAAACATAGAAGCAGCCTTGGATGCTCGTTTAGCTGCCCGAGCTTCCATTTGCACGTTTGGATTACGTTTCCTTCCTGACCGCGCTTCACCTTAAGAGTGTTGTTGATACTTTGTATCGCTATTGTACATTTGAGTTTTCCTGTTCTCGCCGGTTTGTTTTGTTGCCAGCCGTATCGTTTACATGCCTGGCTTCACTTCTCAAAACAATCTTGGCCGCTTCGGTCCGCTGCTCATTTATTGACAAATTGTCACTCACCTCTCCGGGAGACTCCCGTTTTGACGGCGTCCTCCGACTCTGTCCCGCGGCGCTCAACCAGGAAGTGATTATCTCGTTTCCCGCATCAGTTCCAATAAAGCGATCCAGGCGCCTCCGAACCACAACCAATTGACTCCAAAGTGATATATATATGTAGGACCGCCAGTAGGTAGTTATAGTTAGGACCTTGTTTCTATTCAAAAAGCGTTTTTTCTTTTGCCAATATCTTTGGCGCCGTTTGACAAATCTTCACGAAATTTTCAAAACTAATGATTCACTAAGGTCAGCTCCTGTCTTGAACGTTTCGGGGTGATTCGTCAAGCGGGGGATGAGAAAAAAGGGGGGTCCCAAAACGCGTTTTCCCCATGTTAATTTCCATAGGAAATTTTGGAACAGGCTACAGCCTGAACTGTTGAACGGAATTACACCAAATTTGGCAAAAAGGTAGCTCTTGGTTCAGAAAGCGACCTTTTTTTAAATGGTGTAAATCCGTTCAGTAGTTCCTGAGAAATTCAAAAAATGAAAATGTATATATCTGAGCTCCGAGGAGGAGTCGCGACTCCTCCCGAGCACGAGCTGACTTCTGATTGGCTGCCAACACTCCAAAGCAGAATGTGTTGGCAGCCATCTTACTGAGTCACAAGAAAAAAGGGGAAAAAAAGTGAAAAATGAAGAAAAGGGGGCAGAGTAGAAACACCCTGACCCCCTAGGCCTGCTCGGGGGTCCCACAGGGACCCCCAGGCCCAAGAAAAGCATTTTTTTTTTAAAGATCGACAGAATTCGCGCTGGATGCGCGAACCCTGCCGAGAAAATAAGAAAAAATGAAGCACGGGCTCCCGCGCTTCGCTTTAATGAACCCCCTGGTAGGCTTATATAGTGGGGGCCCGTGGGGGCCCCTGCAGCCCCGCGGACTGCCACCTCCCCGAGGCTACACTAATTATATGTGGGGGCACGTGGCCCCCCCGCAGCCCCAGGAACTGCCACCTCCCTGGGGCTTGTTTAATTTGATGTGCGGGGCCTCCCATGTCCCCCCAAGCCCCGGGGACCGCCACCTCCCCAGGGCTTTATTTAGTTATAAGCGGGGGGCACGTGGCCCCCCGCAGCCCTGGGGACCGCCGCCTCCACGGGGCTTTATTTTGTGTGTGGGGGACCTCACAGACCCCCCCAAAGCCCCGGGGACCCCCACCTCCCCATGGCGCTCGTAATTTATTTGTGGGGGGCCTTGGGGGCCCCCCCAAGCCCCGGGGACCACCACCTCCCTGGGGCTGTTCAAATGTTGGGAGGGGGCCACGCGGCCCCCCTCCTGGAGCCCTTGATGGTCCTGGGGACCGCCACTCCCCAGGGCCGGCTCCTGCAATGTCCCGGGGTGCCCACCCCCGGGACATTGTTGTTTGCTACGACAGGGCGGGAGCACGGCTCCCGCCCTGTCATAGCAATTACTGCTTCGCATCATGGAAGCGAGAGCAAGAAACCTGGCCCTGGGGGATGGGGTCCCCAGGGCCCCAAAAATACTAAAAGAAGGGGGGCCACACAGCTCCCCTTCTAAAAATATATATTTTTTAAAAGCCAGCATCTCGCCAGAGGCCCCACCCCCTCCCTGCACCACTCTGCAAACGCGCCCCCTGGCGCGTTCTAAGTTGGGGAATTAAGCCCCCTTGAATACTGAAGGTCCCTGGGGGCCAACTAGCCCACCAGGTACCTCCAGTAAGCGCCACACAGCTGGATTGCAGAGAGGTGGTCGGAAGCCATGCCCCTTTTTACACCACTCTGCAAACGCGCCTCTTGGTGCACTGCTGGTGGGGCGATGAGGTCCTCTTTTGTCCTGAGGACCTCAGGACACAAGTGGACTTCATCCCCCAAGCAGCGGTGCACCACGAGTCGCATTTGCAGAGTCGTGTAAAAAGGGTGCGTGGCCTTTGAGCACTCTCAGCAATCTAGCTGTATGGGGCTTACTGGAGGTAACAGGAGGGCTAGTTGGCCATCAGGGACCCTCAGGAGGAATGGGGACTTCATCCACCAACCAAGAGCGTGCCAGGAGGCGCGTTTGCAGAGTGGTGGAAGAAGGGGCGTGGCCTGTGTCCACCTCTCAGCAATCCCACTGTGTGGGGCTTACTGGAGGTAAGAGGTAGGCTAGTTGGCCCCTAAAGGACCCCCAGCAGCAAAGGGGACTTCAATACCCATCCAAGAGCGTGCCAGGGAGCGCGTTTGCAGAGTGGTGGGCAAAAGAGGCGTGGCCTGCTATGAGAACTTAGCAATCCTGCTGGGTGGGACTTACTGGAGGTAATAGGAGGGGTAGTTGGCCCCCAAGGATGTCCTTGGGGGCCAACTACCCCTCTTGTTACCTCCAGTAAGTCCCACACAGTGGGATTGCTAAGACGTCTGCGGAGGCCATGCCCCCCTTTCTCCACCACTCTGCAAACGCACCTCCTGGCAGACTACAGGATGGGGGGTGAAGTCCAATTTACTCCTGAGGGACTTTGGGGGCCAAGAAGCCCTCCTGGTACCTCCTGTAAGTCCTACGCAGTGGAATTCCTGATCGCTGGTCGGAGGCCGAGCACCCTTTCTCCACCACTCTGCAAACGCGACTACTAGTTAAAGAAGTGTTTGCAATGTAATAGGTTTCGCATTTGCGAGAGTTAGAGCTATTGGTGTTGTAAATGTAAAAGTTTTTTACTAATGTTTTTGGAGTGGAGTGGAGTGCATGTACGTTGTGTGTAGTGGAATTATGTGGTATGTTGTGCAGTGAAATTATGTGGATAGAAAGTATGTGGCATTTAGTGTATAGGAATTATGTAGAGTGGGATTATGTGTTATGGAGAGTAATTATGTGGTATGGTAGTCTGTGTTGTGGAGTGGTAACCTCAGGTTTAGTCTTCCTTGTTTCCATAGAAGCTCAACTATGAACTCAGTGAGACAAAAATAGAAGGAATCACTGAGGAGCACTTGTGGACCTAGTCAGAGGTATGAGCAGGGCCACTGGAATTATGCAACTGTTTGACTGCACCGACTTTCGCACAATTATACATTTTCCGCATTAGCCACATAATTCATTATCTGCTGCCTAATCTGCAGATTTGAACAAAAAAAGCCTTGTTTCTAGCTCAAACGGCTCAAACGTTACCAAAAATGCAGCAACACGTGTTACAGCATGGTGGAAGGCCCTTTGCAAACCTAGAATGGTCACCTGTTACTTATTGCTAAATGTGGGTGTTAAATTGGTACTAATGGTGTGCAAGCCACTCTTGCTTCCTTCTGCGCCTCTCTTGCCTCTTTCTGCATTTCTGTTGCTTCTTTCTGCACATTTCTTTCTTTTTCTGCACTTCTCTTGCCTCTTTCTGCAAATCTCTTCTACTTTCTGCACCTCTCTTGCCTCTTTCTACACATCTGTTGCCTCTTTCTACACCTCATTTGCTTCTTTCTGTACCCCTCTTGCCTCTTTCTGCACCCTTCTTCCATCTTTCTGCACCTCTCTTGCCTTTTTCTGTACCCATCTTACATCTTTCTGCACCTTTTTTGCCTCTTTCTGCACCTCTGTTCCTTCTTTCTGCACATTTTTGGTTTCTTTCTGCACCTGTCTTGCTTCTTTCTGCACCCCTCTTGCCTCTCTTTCCACCCCTCTTCCCTCTTTCTGTACTTCTGTTGCTTCTTTCTGCACTTATCTTGCTTTTTTGCACCTCACTTGCCTCTTTCTGCACCTCTATTGCCTCTTTCTGCAGTTCTCTTGCCTCCTTCTGCACTTCACTTGCCTCTTTCTGTAACTCTCTTGCCTCTTTCTGCACCTCTCTTGCCTCTTTCTGCACCTCACTTGCTTCTTTCTGTGCCCCTTTTGCCTGTTTCTGCACCCCTCTTCCCGCAACTCTCTTGTCTCTTTCTACACCTCTCTTCCCTCTTTCTTCACCACTCTTGCCTCTTTCTGTACCTCTGTTCCTTCTTTCTTCACCTGTCTTGTCTCTTTCTGCATCCTTCGTGCCTCTTTCAGCACCTCTGTTGCTTCTTTCTGCAGTTCTCCTCTTTCTGCACCCCTACAGCCTCTTTTTGTACCCCTCTTGCCTCTTTGTGTACCTCTCTTACCCCTTTCTGCACCCCTCTTGCCTCTTTTTCCACATCTGTTGGTTCTTTCTGCACCTCTTTTTCTTCGTTCTGCACTGCTCTGGCTTCTTCCTACACCTCTGTTCTAAATTTCTGCATCCCTCTTGCCTTTTTCTGCACCCCTCTTCCCTCTTTCTGCATCTCTTTTGCCTCAGTCTGCCCACCTGTTCCCTCTTTCTGCACCCCTTCTGCCTGTTTCTGCAACTCTCTTGCCTCTTTCTGCAGTTCTCTTGCCTCTTTTTGCACCTCTGTTGGTTCTTTTGCACTGCTCTTGCTACTTTCTGTACCTCTCTTGCAAATTTCTGCACCCCTCTTGCCTCTTTCTGCACCCCTTTTACCTGTTCTGCACCTCTCTTGCCTCTGTCTGCATATCTGTTCCCTCTTTCTCTACCTCTTTTGCCTGTTTCTGCAACTCTCTTGCCTCTTTCTGCAGTTCTCTTGCCTCCTTCTGCACCTCTGTTGCTTCTTTCTGCACTTCTCTTGCCTCTTTCTGCACCCCTGTTGCTTCATTCTGCACTTTCCATGCTTCTTTCTGCACCTGTCTTGCTTCTTTCTGCACCCCTGTTGTCTCTTTCTGCACTCGTCTTCCCTCTTTCTGTACCTTTCTTGCCTGTTTCTGCTTCTCACTTGCCTCTTTCTGCACTTTACTTGCTTCTTTCTACACCTCTGTTGCTTCTTTCAGCAATTCTCTTGCCTCTTTCTGCACTTCTCTTGCCTGTTTCTGCACATCTCTTGCCTCTTTCTGCACCTCTATTTCCTCTTTCTGCATGTCACTTGCTTCTTTCTGCACTTCTCTTGCCTCTTTCTGCACCCCTGTTGCTTCATTCTGCCCTTTCCATGCTTCTTTCTGCACCTGTCGTGCTTCTTTCTGTACCCCTGTTGTCTCTTTATGTACCTCTTTTGCCTGTTTCTGCAACTCTCTTGCCTCTTTCTGCAGTTCTCTTGCCTCCTTCTGCACCTCTGTTGCTTCTTTCTGTATTTCTCTTGCCTCTTTCTGCACCCTGTTGCTTCATTCTGCACTTTCCATGCTTCTTTCTGCATCTGTCTTGCTTCTTTCTGCACCCCTGTTGTCTCTTTTTCCACATCTGTTGGTTCTTTCTGTACCTCTTTTTCTTCATTCTGCACTTCACTTGACTCTTTCTGTACCCCTCTTGCCTCTTTCTGCACCTCTGTTGGTTCTTTCTGCACTGCTCTGGCTTCTTCCTGCACCTCTGTTCCAAATTTCTGCATCTCTTTTGCCTTTTTCTGCACCCTTCTTCCCTCTTTCTGCACCTCTCTTGCCTCAGTCTGCCCACCTGTTCCCTCTTTCTGCACCTCTTCTGCCTGTTTCTGCAACTCTCTTGCCTCTTTCTGCAGTTCTCTTGCCTCTTTTTGTACCTCTGTTGGTTCTTTTGCACTGCTCTTGCTACTTTCTGCACCTCTCTTGCAAATTTCTGTACCCCTCTTGCCTCTTTCTGCACCCGTTTTACCTGTTCTGCACCTCTCTTGCCTCTGTCTGCACCTCTGTTCCCTCTTTCTCTACCTCTTTTTCCTGTTTCTGCTACTCTCTTGCCTCTTTCTGCAGTTCTCTTGCCTCCTTCTGCACCTCTGTTGCTTCTTTCTGCACTTCTCTTGCCTCTTTCTGCACCCCTGTTGCTTCATTCTGCACTTTCCATGCTTCTTTGTGCACCTGTCTTGCTTTTTTCTGCACCCCTGTTGTCTCTTTCTGCACTCGTCTTCCCTCTTTCTGTATCTTTCTTGCCTGTTTCTGCATCTCACTTGCCTCTTTCTGCACTTTTCTTGCTTCTTTCTACACCTCTGTTGCTTCCTTCAGCAATTCTCTTGCCTCTTTCTACACTTCTCTTGCCTGTTTCTGCACATCTTTTGCCTCTTTCTGTACCTCTCTTTCCTCTTTCTGTACATCACTTGCTTCTTTCTGCACTTCGCTTGCCTCTTTCTGCACCCCTGTTGCTTCATTCTGCACTTTCCATGCTTCTTTATGAACCTGTCTTGCTTCTTTCTGCACCCCTGTTGTCTCTTTATGTACCTCTTTTGCCTGTTTCTGCATCTCATTTGCCTCTTTCTGCACTTTTCTTGCTTCTTTCTAGACCTCTGTTGCTTCCTTAAGCAATTCTCTTGCCTCTTTCTACACTTCTCTTGCCTGTTTCTGCACATCTCTTGCCTCTTTCTGTACCTCTCTTTCCTCTTTCTGCACATCACTTGCTTCTTTCTGCACTTCGCTTGCCTCTTTCTGCACCCTGTTGCTTCATTCTGCACTTTCCATGCTTCTTTCTGCATCTGTCTTGCTTCTTTCTGCACCCCTGTTGTCTCTTTCTGCACTCGACTTCCCTCTTTCTGTACCTTTCTTGCTTGTTTCTGCATCTCACTTGCCTCTTTCTGTACTTTTCTTGCTTCTTTCTACACCTCTGTTGCTTCTTTCAGCAATTCGCTTGTCTCTTTCTGCACTTCTATTGCCTGTTTCTGCACCCCTCTTGCCTCTTTCTGCACCCGTCTTTCCTCTTTGTGCAACTCTCTTACCTCTTTCTACACCTCTCTTCCCTCTTTCTTCACCACTCTTGCCTCTTTTTGTACCTCTGTTGCTTCTTTCTGCACTTCTCTTGCCTCTTTCTGCACCCTTCATGCCTCCTTTTGCACCTCTGTTGCTTCTTTCTGCACTTCTCTTGGTTCTTTCTGCACTGCTCCTGCCTCTTTCTGTATCCCTCTTGCCTCTTTGAGCACCTCTCCTGCCTCATTCTACACCCCTCTTGCCTCTTTTTGCACCTATGTTGGTTCTTTCTGCACTGCTCTTGCTTCTTTTTGCACCGCACTTGCCTCTTTCTGCACTTCTCTTGCTTCTTTCTACACCTCTCTTGCTTCTTTCTGTACTTCTCTTCCTTCTTTCTGCACTTCTCTTACTTCTTTCTGCACCTCACTTGCCTCTTTCAGCACCTCTGTTGCTTTTTTCTGCAGATCTCTTGCCTCTTTCTGCACCTCACTTGCCTCTTTCAGCACCTCTGTTGCTTTTTTCTGCAGTTCTCTTGCCCCTTTCTGCATTTCACTTGCCTCTTTCAGCACCTCTGTTGCTTTTTTCTGCAGATCTCTTGCCTCTTTCTGCACCCCCCTTTTCTCTTTCTGCCCCTCTCTTGCCTCTTTCTGTACCCCTGTTCCCTGTTTCTGTACCTTTCCTGCCTGTTTTGCACCTCTCTTACCTCTTTCTGCACTTCTCTTACTCTTTCTGCACCCTTCGAGCCTCTTTCAGCAGCTCTGTTGGTTCTTTCTGCACTGCTCTTGCTTTTTTCTGCACCTCACTTGCGTCTTTCTGCACTTCTCTTGCTTCTTTCTACACCTCTGTTGCTTCTTTCAGCAATTTTCTTGCCTCTTTCTGCACTTCTCTTCCTTCTTTCTGAACCCCTCCTGCCTCTTTCTGTACCTCTCTTCCCTCTTTGTGCGCCCCTCCTACCTTTTTCTGCACCTCTCTTGCCTCTTTTTGCACCTCTGTTGGTTCTTTCTGCACTGCTCTTGCTTCTTTCTGCACCTTACTTGCCTCTTTCTGCACTTCTATTGCCTCTTTATGCACCTCTCTTGCTTCTTTCTGCACCCCTGTTATCTCTTTCTGCACCCCTGTTGTCTTTCTGTACTTGTCTTCCCTCTTTCAGCACCTCTGTTGCTTCTTTCTGCACTTCTCTTCCTTCTTTCTGCACCCCTCCTGCCTCTTTCTGTACCTCTCTTCCCTCTTTGTGCACCTCTCCTACCTTTTTCTGCACGCCTCTTGCTTCTTTTTGCACCTCTGTTGGTTCATTCTGCACTGCTCTTGCTTCTTTCTGCACCTCACTTCCCTCTTTCTGCACTTCTCTTGCTTCATTCTATACCTCTGTTGCTTCTTTCAGCAATTCTCTTGCTTCTTTCTGTACTTCTCTTCCTTCTTTCTGCACCCCTCCTGCCTCTTTCTGTACCTCTCTTGCCTCTTTGTGCACCTCTCTTGCCTCTTTCTGCACTTCACTTGCTTCTTTCTACACCTCTCTTGCCTCTTTCGGCACCTCTGTTGCTTCTTTCTGCACTTCTCTTGCCTCTTTCTGCACCTCTGAGTTAGAGGTAGTTTTAAACCCCCTGCCCTATTATGTACTAGGGCCTTACAGGGGAGGTCCTGCCAATCACAGGGGTACCCCAACCCATAGTGTACCCTAGTGTATGTAGGTGTTTTCACTGTATTCTAAGTGTCTTTCAGCCTAGAACTGGCTCTGAGCCTGGCTAGTCAGAGTCAGTTACCATCAGTACCAGTCAGCAAAAAGTTGGGGGCACAGGATGACTTTGCAACAAGGCCTCTTTCTGCACCTCTGTTTGTTCTTTCTGCATATCTCTTGCTTCTTTCTGCACTTTTCTTTGTCTTTCTGGACTTCTTTTGCCTCTTTCTGCATTTCTCATGCTTCTTTCTGCGCCTTTCTTCCTCTTTCTGCACATGTCCTACCTCTGTAGGCATAGTTAGAAATTAGCATTTAAAAAACCTTTGAAATTCACTGAAAAAAACATAGGTTTCAGGGACGTTATAGTTAGAAATTTGCAATTAAAAAACCTTTGAAATTCACTGAAAAAACCATAGGTTTCAGGGACGTTATTGTTAGAAAATAGCATTTAAAAAACCTTTGAAATTCACTGAAAAAACCATAGGTTTCTGGGACGTTATAGTTAGAAATTAGCATTTAAAAAACCATAGAAATTCACTGAAAGAACCACAGGTTTCAGGGAAGTTATAGTTAGTTGGACATTTCAGTCTTATAAAACCAGAGAAATTCTGCCGTTATAGTTAGTTGCGCTAAGTATAACTCGCGCTCCTGCAATGCACTGCTGATGACATCACATATTACATCACTCATGACATGGTCAGTGACATCACTCATGACATCACTAATGACATCTCAAATGACATCACTGATGACATCATCCACGTGATCCTGTGATGCACCTCCTCACAGCCTAATATAACCTTTGATACACAAACTCTAAAATACAGACTGCCATTCTCGAAACCATAGACACACCAATACCAGTTACTATATACCCACTCACTGATTCCTAGGTCTACACGCACATCCACTCACTCACCCATACAGTCACTCATACATGCCGTCACTCATCAATACAGCCACTATCATATGCACTCATACACCTATACAGACACTCACACACCACTCACCCATAGAGTTACTTACACAGCTAGTTAGTCATGCAAAGAATCAATCACACTCCCATTTACTCACCTATGCAGTTATACACACACCACCTCACTTATTCACACAGATACTAACACATACTTACTCTCTTATACAATCACTGACACGAGCACACACTCATCCACACAGCCACTCTCACAATCGCTCACTCTCACATTTCATTTATATACTCCAACACTCACTTATACTGCCTTTCACATATGTAGTTACTCACACATGAACCACTGAGACATCCATTCACTCACCAACACAGCCATACACATACTCACCCACCCATACAGCCCCTCACAGACGCACTCTTGAACCCATACACCCAGTGAATCACCCACTCACAGATCCATGCAGTGAGTCACCCACACCCCACTCACCCACACAGACACTCAGGCACCCATACAGATACTCAGAGAAGCAATCAATAACCCATATAGACACTCATGTAGCTACTCACCAACCCATGCAACCGCTTACACACCAACAAACAGACTGATACAGACATTCACACAGTTTAGTCACTAACCCATGCATTCAGTAAGACACGTTTAATCACTCACTTATACAGTCAGTCACACACCTACTAAATCATCCATTCAGACAGTCATACACCCACTCATTCTTCAATACACCTTGGCCTATATATATATATAAAACATATTTAAACTTTACAGAAACACACAGTCACTGGATGATGTCATCAGTGATGTCATTTGAGATGTAATCAGTGATGTCACTGACCATGTCATGAGTGATGTAATATGTGATGTCATCAGCAGTGCATTACGGGGGCGCAAGTTATACTTAGCGCAACTAACTATAATGGCTGAATTTCTCTGGTTTTGTATGACTGAAATGTCCAACTAACTATAACGTTTTTTTCAGTGAATATATATATATATGGATGTATTTTAGGCATAGGTCTGCCAAACGCAGTTCTACATAGCGTAGGCAGGTATAGTCCCTATGGTATATAGAGTTAAAAAGAATAAGTAAACAGTCATCACATGAGGAAAAAATAAACATTTGACAAATATAACTACTGGGAGTGCATAAATAGAGCCTAAGCCCTGATCTCTGCCCTCTTCTCCCAGCGCTGCCAGATCCTGTGTGGTAAAACATTAGCTGGATCTGTGCTGTACCTGTGTGTGTGTCTGCCAAGAGCTGGATTAAGTATTCACTCCTTTCTGTTTAATTCTCTGAGGGAAGAGGGACATTTTCCAGTAGCTACAGTGCATTCCTGCACAGTCGGGTTTGACCAGGGCCTGTTAGACTTGGTTTAATAGGAGGAAAAAGCCACAAGATAGAAAAAAAACTCCTTGAAAGTCTTGCCACTTTTGATAGATGATGAAGGTATTCAATGGAGTAGGCTCAAGGCATGAAACTCTCCCAAAATATGGGCAGAGAAAAGAGCCAGCAAAAGAAACTGGAGTATGGGAGTCCAACAGAGACCTTGGTGCAGAAAATAGAGCAAAATCAGGGACAACAATAATAGCTAGTGGACAATGGAATAGAAGCATACACTTTGAAGGCATTGCAATGCATTCTACTCACACATCGGTTTCTTTATATATTGTAGAAGTAGGAAGTGATGTCAGAGAAGATTTTCTGAAGCCCTCTTGAACTGGTCACAAAGTGTAGCCAGAAATGAATTAAAAGCCATGTTAGGCTGATAAATATAAGGGGCCTGTCCACACCCACCAATCTGCTGCAAGAAAGAGGCATGGAGAATATCAAAGCAAATAATTCCCTTTAGACTATTCACAAAAGTGTAGATTTTTTTTCTCAAGTTGGTTCTGAAAAAGAGCTAATGTGGGTGTGGATGTGCCAACTGCGCTGTGGACCGAAAGGACGATGGAAAACTGCAGTGGGGTATCCTTAATACACTCCCAACGCAAGGACATCTTCTTTGCCGAAAGATGCAGAGATTGATGCCACCGGATTTGCAAAGTGTGGTGCCACCTGAACTACTAGGAGTGCGACACAGGCTGGGGAATATAATAATGAAAATGATTCACAAAAGACAAGAGAAAAAAGAAATTTTCAGTGGGCACAGCAGTAGCCCAGGTATCAATCAATGTAGCATAACCTAATAGTCCTCTTGTACAATAAAGATATTTATTCATTCCAGCATAACATTATCCATTGCTCTTATGAGATCACACAGCAAATAGGAGAAAACAAGTGGAACATTGTTTATATACAAGAACAATCAACCAAGAAACCAAAATAGAAGGGGACAGCAAAATATTACAATTCACAGTATAGTAATTAACACAGTGGATATCTCTAATCTGATTGTTAACATCATTTTGATCTTGTGGATGCAATTATAAGGACATCCTCAGGACTAGACAAAATTAGAGCACAATGTTATATGTAAAGCAAATAGATACAGAAACATTGATCATGGATGGTGTGTGGACAAATAGGTAATCATATTAAAGCAATCACAGAGAAAGCGTGCTGTGAGTAGAGCGGTGCCATGTGATCACCAGGTACAACTGGTAGTAAAGACAGGATGTCAGACGTTATACAATTATAACTCATCGAACAGAGCACAATTCATGAGATGTGCACTGACAAGGAATGCAGAGTAGAGCACTGAATTAAGAAGAGTGTCAAAGTAGCATCAATTACTGAAAAAAAATCTCAGATAAAATATAAATTAAATCAACCAGGTTCCTGGAGTGGATACTCATGACAGTAAAATGCTTCAAAATATGGAGATGTAATTACGGCAATAAAGCAGGTTTGTACTGAAAAAATCAAGCAGGAGTAAATGAATAACCTTTCTGAACTGGAAAACGGAACTGTAGAACAAGATATGGACAAAGCAAATCAATTTGCAGTGGCTGGCCCAATCAGTGGGCGGGCAAGACCATAGTAAGCGGAGAGCCGCAGATTTATCAGTCGCTGTTGGCCTTAGAGCAATTTTGAGCTCGGCAGCCAAAAACAGAATGAAATATGACGATGTGTCATTATTTGCACAACTGTGAAGAACATACTGTTAGAAAAACAAAGGTGAATATTCAAATTGTAGCAATTTGGGAAAAAAAGGAGGCGAGAAAAGTATATCACAGAGAGAAATACTATTTAGCTATTTGGAATTAAATTGGGGGATACAGAAAAGAAGAAAAACTACCAACGAAACAAGGTTTCATAGAAAAAGGACTAAGGGATGTGGGTGTATATGTAAGGGCAGGTCTTTATAATCATGGCGTGAAAATTCATTCAAAGCACATTCTCAGAAAGTATGATACAATTGTCAAATGCCACTAAAATAGAGAACAGGCCAAAAGGTAAGATTACGATCTCTTAGTATGTCATATAGAAATGCAATTCCTATAGTAAATCTAATCATATTAATCACAGAGTTAACAAAAAACATCCACATTAAATATTATAACATTGTCAAATGCCATCAGATTAGAGGACAGTACATCAGGTATCAATAAAGTTTTTTAGTTTGTAATCGTGAGAATTCCATTCCCTTCCTGTGTGTGCAGGCCTTCCACAATGTAATTACACCAATGTATCCATTTGCACTATTGCCTGCTGAGTAGTTCTTCAACAGCCGGCTGTTTTACAACAATATCAACTATAAAGCATCATTGAGTTTGATATGAATTGAACAGGACTCTATTGTTCACAGACACAAAATTGTTATATGAAAATGATTCATTAATTAAATTAATGTTGTAACGATTACAGTCTGATTTGGAATTAATTTCAGAATATCATTAAGTTAATACCTTTGATTAATATAAAATCTAAGAGTGTTGGACTAACCACCAATTTGTAACGTCTGTTGTTACAGTTGTTTATTTTTTAGGTATCTGCAATGTTTAAAGTGCTACAGCAATTTTTTCATTTAATTTATGTTTATTTGTTTGGTGCAGGGCTTTGTGTTAGTAGTGCTATCCCTTATCTCCATAGGTTTAATTGTGATTCCCTTGTAGTACATGTGAGTGGCTATCAGCGGCGGCTGGCAAGGATTCGGGGTGGCGGGGTGGGCGGTGTTAGGCGCGGCGGGGGGCAGGGGAATAAAATAGATATGCCTACTAGCCAGGTATTTTTAAAATTATACCGCAACCCGGCACCTTTCTCCACTCCCTCTCCCTTTTCATATAAACACCTTCTTTATCGTCATATAAAGACCAACGAGAGCTCCCACGTAGTTCGTAGGTCGCAGCACGCCCAATCCGCAGCGGATCTGGAAGGACCCGATGATGAAGCATGCCACCAAGGGGTAACCCTGGTGGGTGAGGGTTTTATAAGAAGAACATGGTTTTTTCTGACACAGGAAAGTTATTAAATATATATTTACTGGGTTCTCTGTTTTGATATAATATGTTTGATTAAGGAGGATGGACCCGGACAATCCTCTCTCCCCCCCTTTTCTTTGGATATGATCAACTGAACCACTCAGGAGGCAAAGGAGTCTGTGCATGAACTCTATGAACGTTTTTTGCAAGTGTTTAGACAACATAGTGGTGTCAACAACTCTGAAAGGGGAGATATGAGTAATTTTGTGTCTCAGTTTGTTCATGGGTTGCGTCCAGAGATTAGTTTACATATTCAACAGAATGTGATGTGTTGGCAAAGTAAGCTGTTGGATGAGATACTTCAGTATGATCAGTATTGCAGTGAGGAGAAAGAGATGAAACAGAAGAAGCTAACAGTGAAGTTTATGCTGGCACAGGGACAAGCTTGCACAGAAAGGATTTCAAGATGGCCCCTATGTAGGAAATGATGTTGGTGGTGGAATGCAGGGAATTGGATTTCCAGGCAGAGATCAGATGGTGCAAAGTAGAGGTTGTGGTGTTTCTATTGATCCAAATACTGGAATAGATGTGGCAACTTTGAAACAGTCAAATTCATGTCATTATTGTAAAAAGTCAGGCCACGGGAAAAGAGAGTGCTGACTCAACACCAACCAAATATCTGGGGATGGTCAGATGCATAGATAGCTCTTTCTCGATTTTGTGGGTGGTGGTGCATGGCCGTTCTTAGTTGGTGGAGCGATTTGTCTGGTTAATTCCGATAACGAACGAGAATCCTCCATGCTAACTAGTTACGCGACCCCCAGCGGACAACTGTAATTCATTGACAGTGTTTATGTACTGCTATGTGACACATTTGGAACAATTGACCTTTCTTAAGGCCGGATCAGTATCACAATGTGAATGTGATGGATATATGTCACACTACCTTTTCCTTGTCCACTACCCTCACGGTTCCACTTCGACCACAATCACTCCTTATTTCCCGTTTCCCAACCCTGAGCACCTATTTTAGTAATATTTGAATTATCTAATGATGAATGAGCAACTGTGTTGCCACAACTGAATTTCATAACTTCATTGGAAATAAACTGCATTTCTTGCAAGTTTGAATTTAAAATTGGTATTGTGGATGCAACTTATTGTTTGTTTTGTTGTTTTTTAGTAATTGTTGTTGCTACCTGACCATTTCTTTGCTGTACCGGGTGTAAACCCAAAGCAGAATGTTAATCTTATGCCAATGCAAAGTGTAGAAATGCAGAGACCTCAGAATTCTAACATGCCACAAGTCCCAATGATGCATGCTCCTCAAGCGCTGATGGTTTCTCAGAATGTGGGAAAGCCAAGGTTCAATGTGAACCAGCTTCCTGGAACCAATCTGAATCCCTTTTGAATCAAGCGCAGTCTTGGAGGTAGACCAGAGTGGCCCATTTTTGGAAGGAGAAGTGAATGACCACCAAGTGCCCCTTTTGATTGACACTGGTGCTTCCTGTTCCACTGTTAGAACACTGGAAGTCCCAAATCTACCTCTCTTGGGAAAACAGATCGAAGTTGTAGGTGTTGCAAATACCCAGACTACAAACCCTGGGGCTTATTTATGAGCCCCTGTGCCACTTTTGCACCTCCGTTGCGTTACTTTTTGTAACACACTGCGGTGTAAAAAATGCACCAGGTTGCGCCCTATTTACAAAGTGACGCATCTAAGCAGATGCGTGACTTTGTAAAGCCCTGCGCTACATTGTACCCGCGTCAGGTATATTGTATGCAGAGTGGGGGTTCCCCCGCAAAAAGCCTCGTAGAAGTGGTGCAGTGCAATCTATTAGATTTCACTGCCCCACTTCTAGGACGCTACTGCGTCAATAACTTATGCCTGCCTCACAGCAGGCATAAGACTGATGCAGGCCCTTTCACATGGGGCTTGCCCAATGTGAAAGGACACATTGCTGGAGTTGCATCTGTTTTCAGACACACCCCAGCAATGAGTCACTTTTGTGCCGACAGATACGTCAGTAATTCTGACGTACCTGTCATTCCTTGCGACACGATGCATCATACAGTAAATATGACGCATCCATCATGTCGCAAGGAGGGCGCAGTGAAAACTGTTGCATAGCTGTTTTCACGCAGTGATGCAACAGTTTTCATAAATGAGGCCCCCTGTGTCAGAGAAAGTCCCAGTCAAAAGAGATTCCTTTGAAGAAGACCATCAACTTGTAATATGTGATTCTAACCCCGTTATTTTGTTAGGACACGACCTATTGTGCAAGTTAAATTGCACCATTTACTGTAGACATGGTGTTGAGCTTCATACTCATGATGAAGATGTTGATTTCAAACTAAGCAATCAAGGAGCAGCTTCTTGACCGTTTCCCCTTATTACAAAAGACGAGTTACTGTCTGACCTGAAGTACACTTTGAAGCCTGAAGTCTGAGACTTTTCAGGCAACAGACTCATTAAAGGTGGAGAATATATCCATATCACTGTCAAACCCAATAATGAATATCCCCGAACACAACAGTACACCTCACCCCAGAAACCATGGCTGGAATTGCTCCAGTGATTGAGTCTATCATACAACAGGGAATACTGAACTACATCATGGGGAGTCCATGTAATTCTCCTATTATGTTTCTGCAGAAACCGAATGGCAAGTACTGCATTGTGCAGGACCTGTAAAAGATAAATAATATTGTTGTTATTTATTGTCTGATGGTAACGAAACCTACTGGGATACTGTTTCAGATACCCTGTGTTGGACTTGGCCCTTTTTGCAGGGTCATCCCAGAACCTTTTGCCTTTCTCCTGTATTTTTTCTGACCTGGTTTTGGTGGTTTTATGGCTCTGGCCACTTTATCACTGCTGATCAGTGCTAAAGTGCATGTGCACTCTCTGGTAAACTTGGTAAGATTAGTCTACACCTGTTTGGCATATTTAATTTACCTGATAAGTCCCTTGTACAGTGGTATCACATATACCCAGGGCCAGTAAATTAAATGCCACTGGTGGGCTTGCAGCGCTGCTTGCGCCACCCACCGAAGTAGCCTTTCAAACCTGTCTCAGGCCTCTGCCACTCCAGGGTCTGCGCGCCCAGTTTACTGCCGCCGTGACGTGGCATATAAAGTGGTTCCCATGTCTGCAACTCCCCTTTAACTACATATCAGCTGCCCCTAAGGTAGGCCCTAGCTAGCCATATGAGCAGGGTGTGGTGTAGGTAAAAGGTAGGACATGTGCCTTAACTGTGTGGCATGTCCTGGTAGTGACAAACAGCTTATTTGGTTTCTCACTGCTGTGAGGCTGCCCTCTCATAGGTTTTCATTGGGGATTCCCTGATATGTGCTTCAGTGGTAATTTCTGATCTGAGAGGGGTAGCGTCACCATGTTTGGTATGTTTGGAATAGTAGTGATAAATCCTGCTTATTGGTGAACGCAGATTTATTATTACTATTTTAGAAATGTCACTTTTAGAGGTGGCATTTCTGTGTGCTGATGTGTCTTTGGGCCCTGCCTAGGTGTGTATTGACCATCTGGTTCTGACTGACAGGGGAGAGGGGATGTGCATTCACTCCAGCCAGTCCCTGGGGGGGTTGAGGTGTGTCCTGCCTTCCTGGGTGACTCAGCGCTACACCTGAATAGGCCTGGTTCGCATTTGGAGTGGTGGGAGGAGTAGCACCTACACCTGTAACGGGCTGTGCCTGCCTTCCACAATGCTAGCTCCGCCCCCTGTGGTGTGCCTGTGGCCAGGGCTTACAATGTGAATGGGGGGTGTTGTGCACTTATAAATGTGTTTTAAAGTGCCCCCAGAACAAAGACACTAGGACTATAAGAAAAGGGGCTGTGACCCCATGTGAGAAGAGATGAGACTGTGTGGTACTGGAACATACACTGCTGGCTCTACAGACTGCCAGGAGGAACCGCTATTGGACTCCATTGCTTGGAATGTTGACCTGCTGCCTGCTGGGTGGAAAGAAGGACTGCCACTGTTGCTAGAGACCTTTGTGCTGGCCTGCCTGAGTCCTGTTGTTGGTGCTCCCAGTGTTCCCTGGGGATTTGGTGATTTCCTATCTGTTCCAGCCGTAGTCTCACTTACGGCATGTGATGCTGAAAGCAGCCGCTGTTTTCTGCCTGCTGGCATTGGTGCGTGCTAAGCGTGCCTGGGGTTGCCCTGCAAGCTGTACCTTACGCCAGGACGGTATCAGGCACTACTGGGAATCGAGCACAGCGTGAGAGCACTTGGATTCCCTTATCTCGTTGCAAGCAGTGCCCCCGGCGAGCTGCGCGCTCCTTGGTGCCCCCGGGGCACAGGCAGGCATCCACTTTGGCGCTCCCTTCATGGAGAGGAATCCCCGTGTGCAAAGGATTCCCCAGGGGCTGACACCCCTCCCAAAAGCCGCGGCAGGACACAGGAGCCGAAACCTTGAATGGGACGGGCCACCGGGGACCGTAGGGAGGACCCCGGAAGTCAAGCCACGTCCTCACTACTCGTGGTGAGAGTGGAGCGGGAGCATTGTTGGAGCCGTTGGGAGTGGCTGACCGGTGACTCGCACCTCCTGCTTCTGGGAGCAGTGAGGAGCTGCTGAGGCAGGTGAGAGCCCACTGGGGGGCAAATCAAGGACCGGACAAGCTGCTTGGGTTTCGACAGCTGCTCCTCTCGATCACAGCAGTTGCCATTTTCTGAGCCCATCGCAGGCCGCTACTTGGTGACTGGTAGCTGCGAGGGGTGTGGCAAAGTCGCCCCGCAGCCTCAGAGAGCCCGTATGTCCCCCGTGTTGGTGCATACTCTGGGGAGGGCACCAGATCATTGGTGCAGGTATCTTGGGGACATTCTTTGCAAGTAGGAATGGGGTGCGACCTCAAGGGAGGCCCCCGATTCCCACATTGGAAAGGATCTCTGAAACAGTGACAGCATAACCTACAATAGGACTGCAGAGACGCTGCACCCTATGCCTTTTGGTGATGTTATGTAACTCCTCGCTGCATTTCAAGCCCTAATGTGTTTCAGGTGCCCCTTGTAAGATAATTCAGTGATGGTGGATTTATGATGTGTGCTGTGTACAAGTGGCTGTTATAGTGCACTGCTGATGATGTTTATACCTAATGCTTTACGCTAAGTGTAATTCTACCAGTAATTGCTGGTTACCCTGACAGTGATATTTATGACGGTGGCCCGATTGGCCAAGTGATTTATGTAATCCCTGTGAAGTCATGACCAGTGCCTAGTGGCACAGTACTATATGTGATTGTGATCTAATGTGTTTTTATGGATAATACAAAGGATATTTTTATAGTTTCTTTTGTGGTGTGCCTAGTGTGTCACTGTTGTGTGAGTGTGTTGCGCAAACACTTTACACATTGCCTCTGGGATAAGCCTGATTGCTCTGCCAAGCTACCAAGGGGGTGAGCAGGGGTTATCTTCAGTGTGTAACTCACTTGCCCTGACTAGAGTGGTGGGTTCTGCCTGGCTTAGGTGCATACCCTAGCTAACCAGAAACCCCATTCCTAACACCCTGTAAAGTTGAATGGTTCACAGTTGTTGATTTGTGTCAAGTGTTCTTTTCCATCCCGTTACAAGAAGACAGCCAGTTGTATTTGCGTTTTGGTCCCAAAATAGAATTTTGGCATGGTGCAGAGTTCCACAAGGGTATACAAAAAGCTCCTCAATCTTTACCAAGATTTTGAAAAAAGAATCTGGAATCTCTGAAGTTATCGTGTAATTCCATCCTTGTGCCGTACATTGATGATCTGTTGATAGCACCAATGTCGCAAGAAGCATGCAAACAAGACTCAATTGCCCTGTTGAATCACTTGGCTGAGAATGGACACACGATGTCTCTGAGTAAGCTACAGTACTGCCAGAAAGAAGTCCTGTATTAGGGACATTACATTGAGAAAGGAGCCAGGAAGGTGTTGCAAGAGAAAATCTCTGCTATCTTAAAATGAACCCTCCCACTATGCAGAGAGAAGTCAGGATGTTCCTAGGAATGTCGGGTTACTGTCGACAGTGGGTACCCAACTTTTCGTTGGTGGCAAAACCTCTACAGAGGCTGAAACTTAAGGATGTGTCTCATCTGATAACATGGGACAACAAAAGCATGAATGCCTTCCTAGAGTTGAGAGAAAATCTCTGCCGAACCCCGGCCCTAGGAATGTCTGATTACATGAATAAATTGTGCTATTTTGCAGTCAGAAGGAGGGCTGTGCTACCTCAGTGCTTACTCAAATGCATGGTGATTCCCGAAGAGCAGTTGCATATTTCTCTGCTACCCTTTACCCCATAGCTGCAGAACTACCTGGCTGCCTTGAAGTGGTTGGAGAAGTAGGTGTCAGTATTGAGCAGAGTGAGTATATAGTCATTGTTTATCCTCTTACAGTGATGCATTATCACTCTGTCAAAATTCCTCTCATCTGCACTAAGATCCAACATTTGACCAGCAGTAGGCTGACAAAATATGAGCAACATATATTGGCGGCTGATAGTATCACTTTGAGATGTTGCTGTACCTTGAATCCTGACACGTTGTTGCCACTGCCTGGAATGGAAGCTGATGGGGGAGAGGTTGAGCATGACTGTCTCGATCTCACTGAACTATGCGCCAAGCCAAGACCTAATATTAAAGATGACTCTTGCAGAGCCTGATTATGTTATGTTCGTGGATGGCGCCTGCCTGAGAGATGTAGGAGGGATTTAGAGAACTGTATATGCCATTTGCACCCTAGAGAGATAAGTGGAAACCTCCTGGCTTGGTGACGTAACTTCTGCCCTAGTGGCCGAATTGGTTGCTCTTACTAGAGCTTGCTGTGTCTCAGACCAATTGAAGCTTACCATTTTCACTGATAGTCAGTATGGCTTTGGTGTCGATCATGACTTTGGACAGTTGTGGTCACAAAAAAGTGTATGACATATTCTGAGTCCACTATTCAAAATGGCAATTATTTTATGTGGCAATGATTCTTTTAAAGTCGAAATTCTCTATATTGCTTGGTATTGTGCACATGGGTCCTGTCCTGTGCATATAACGGTGAATATTCAAATGAATGTGAGAATGAGACCAATTTCAACTTGATGTTGACTGTTGCTGATATCTGGGAAGAAGTTAAGAGATTGCAGGAAGAAGCACCAGAGATCGAACAGCAAGACTGGTCAGAGCAGGTTGTGTGAAGAGTGAGGATGAGATATGGATTTCACCAATAGCAGACCTGTGTTGCCAGATAGCTTGCTGTCCCCAATGGTTCAACATTTTCATGGTCCCACACATATTAGTACATATGCCATGTTGTGACTGTTGGATTTTATCAAAATTAATATGTGTAACAGGTTGTGGTTAGGCCTGGGCGGAGGTCCGCTGCACTCCTCGGAGTTCCGTAAGTGGCGGAGTGAGGTAAGTTGTGCTGCTCAAGCTGATTTTCTGCGCTGGGAGTTTGTCCTGTGCTGTAAAATCAGCATGAACAGCACCACGCTCAGCAAAAGAGGGCACCGTTTCTTTCTGGCACTCGAGTAGATGTTCTACTCGAGCTGTAGCTTTCTTAAAGTGAGCGGCAGGTTTCTCAACATGAGCGGTAGTGACCTGCAACGACCGCCCGTGATGAGAAATCTCGCCGGGAGGTGGTCTAGCATTGGATTTTCCTTGCTCGCCAACTTAACGTTGGTGAGCAGTGAGAGAGGAAAAACTCTGCTCCACGCCACTCCGCTGAGTTTTTTGGAATTCCACGTTCTACGCGGAAAGCAGAGTGGGAAAAATTCCGCAAACTCGCCCAACAGAGCAGAGTTTACCACCCAGGCCTAGTTGTGATATGTCCTGGTCCAGGCTTTTTCTGGTGGGTAGAAATGACAATCTCACTGTAGCCCAGTTACTTCTGCATGACTTGATACTTCGTTTTGGATTTCTAGTTTCTCTTGAATCAAATTGTGGAACTCATTTCAATAATGAGGTTCTGAGAATGCTGTGTGTAGCCCTGCAGGTCGAACGTCTGCATTGTATTTACCACCTTGAAGCTGCTGGCATCATCAAGCTTGTGATTGGGATGTTGAAGTCCCATCTGGCGAAAGTGTGTCTACCTCCCTGAAGTGATCAGATGCTCTGCCTTTGGTGTTGATGAGTCTCTGAAGTACTCCTGATTGGCTTACAGAATGGTTGCCCCATATGGTCTTCAAGGGGAGGGCCATGATGTTGAATACTTTGCCTGAGTGAACAGAGAACTGAGCCTATAGAACCATCTTGAATAAGTGCTAGCATAGCTAAGGATTTGACTCTTCTTTAAGTGGCTGAATACAACTGCAGTAATTGAGTAATAACAGACTGTACTTATGAACTGAAATTTGACGAGCTTTGAGCTTTTTGAACTCTGAAGATTCCCTAGGGCCAAGGTTCCTGTAGAAAGGTCAGGTACCATTTTAGAAGAAGATGAAGTAGGCCTAGACTCACAAAGACAATAGATACATAAAATACTAATTTGAAAACAATACAGTTTTGCAGTTTTCACAAGTATTCTAAAAGCCGTAATCATCATTTTGCTTTCATCTACTCTTCTTTTAAGATCTGAGTCTAGGGAAGCAATGGTTATCCTTTCACAAAATCATTGTAGAGTATTTGTAGCTTTAGTAATGATTATCATTATCATTTCCATGGTTGCCTTACTATAGCTTTGATTTGATTATGGGATTTATATAGCGCACGAATGCCCAAAGGCGTCTAGGCGCTGTGCGGAGGGCTGTACCAGGGATTCAGAGGAGATGGTGTAGCTTAGTTTGAGAATAGCCATGTCTTTAGCAACTTTCTGAATCCAATCAACGTTGGGCAGCTTTTAATATTTAGCGGGAGCGAGTTCCAAAGCCTCACTGTACCCAGGACAAAGCTTCTTCCTCCCCAGCGGGCTTTTTTAAATTTTGGTGTTTGGAGGAGTTTGTTATGTGCTGATCGTAGATGTCTGGATGGAAGGTACCATGTAAGGTGTTTTTTCAAGAACGCTGGTCCATTTCCAAACAATGCTTTGTACGCCAGACATAAGGATTTAAACTCAATCCTTTTCTTCACGGGGAGCCAGTGGAGTTTTTTTCGATCTGCTGAGATGGACTGAAATTTGGGGATATTCAGCAGCAATCTGGCGGCTGCATTCTGCACCCGCTGCAATTTAAGCAGATGTTGTTTTTGAAGGCCTAGGTATAAGGCGTTTCCATAATCCAGTCTTGCCATGGCCAGGACCGTCACTAATGTTTTTACTAATGTTTTTACTGATTCCGGAGGGATGAAAATGCGTATTTTACGGATGGATTTTAGTGTTAGAAAGACCTGGGAGATGACCTTGTTGATCTGGTGTTGGAAGGTCAGTTTGTCATCAAAGATGATGCCCAAATTCCTCACTTTATGGACTGGGGTGGGATGATCTCCCATACTGGGAGGCCACCAGTTCTGTGACCAAAAGGAGGTATCAGATCCTAATAGGAGAACCTCTGTTTTAGTCCCGTTGAGTTTTAGACAATTTGTGCCCATCCATTGATTTATGTGGGACATGCATTGGCTAAAGCGGTCAGCTGTTTCCTCGGGCTGCTAGATATGGACACCACAATGTGTTCCCCAGCAGATGAATAGTCCTGTACAAGCAACCCCCGCTGATATTGCCACTACTTCACATCCTGTCGTACAGTATAAATTTGATTTCAAGGTTTTGCACAGGGATTCATCAGAGGGTGACTTCTCTTGCAACGTGTATTTTAAACTGTTGTATGAGTATTCAATTTAAATGCAGGCCAAGGACTGTAATGTCTTCATTCATTTAACCTCATTGGTGGAAGAGGGCATGACGTAACATCTAAATCCCCTTACTTATGGTACTTTGTGCATTACCATTCTTAGCTTACTACATCACCAAGAGCATTTTGAGTATTACTTTTCAAATTATGATTTGGTCCTGCCAGAAGTTTCCATGTACAAACATTTGAATACCCATGCCAATGCAAAAGAGATGAGCACTGTTTGGCATTTATTTTGAGCTCGAGAGGAACTTGACATTGCCCTGACTTGTTTGATGAGCCCAATTGAAAATAAATGTATTGAGGATCTGGAGAACAGGAGAGCAGTTATTGAGAAAAGGACGGAGATGGGGAGAAATATTTTGGAAAGATACATTGGGAAAGGAAGAGGAAACCATAGAGATTTGGGAGCACAACCTAAGCTGAGTCTAGACTGGAAACATAAAGGAAAGCTATGCTTCATCAAGAGAGAGGAGAATGTCCCGAATTTCTAGAGCAATTTTCATCATAGGTTTGAGGCTCTGGGTTATATAGATCAGTTAGTTGCTGGGAACGATCTCATTATCCCTGGAGTTTATGGACTAAATGCATAATTCAAACTTCCTGCAAATTGGGTAGGAAGCTGTCGCCTAGCTTTAGTGTTCCCCAAGATCTACTACGTAGACAAGTTGGATAGTTGAGCTGTTGGATTTCCCTTTAGGCCCAAGTGTAGTAGTAGTGCTTCACACATAGTAGGAGATATTTTTGGTGTTATGACCCTCGGTAGGTGTTGCTTTAAAAAAATGTGAAGATTAGAAAGCTTTCGAAATTAATTGATAAACTTACTACTAGTACAGTTGACACTAAGGTGATATCTATTAGATCAATGGGTTTGCCGAATAGTCTTGCTTTAGACATCTTACTCGCAAAAGAGGGTGCAGTCTTCGTATGGTAAAAGTTCAGCAATGCTGCACCTACATCCCAGACTAGAGCAAAGAAATTAGGAAGATTGTTAAAGAATCTTATTGAAGTGTCAACAGAATTGAAGGAGTTGGAAGCAATTGTGAAATGGTTTTCTGCTGTAGGTTGTTGGCTTAGCAATATTGGTAGTGGACTCTTAGGCGCTATATCAAGGCATATTCTAATCACTGGTGTTCGTGTCATTTGCTTACTTGCTATGGTGAAGGAATTTGAATGTAGGAGTGTTGGACGTGGCCCTTCTTAGAGGATTTCCCTAAAACTGTTTGCTTTTTCTCCTCCTGGTTTTTGCTGATTCTCTTTTCGTGGCCTCAGGACCCTGGGCACTTTCCCACTGTATTGCAAAGTGAAAGCGCTCGCACCCTTCCTACCCATGCTAGGAAGTGGTACTTACTTGATTGGTTTAGGTGTAGTACCTGTGAGTGCCCTGTAAAAGGTACACCACATACCCAGGGCAGGTACTGCATTCCCAGCAAATATCTGACCTGTATAACCCATAACCTCAAACCTATGATGAAAATTGCTCTAGAAATTCAGGACATTCTCCTCTCTCTTGATGAAGCACAGCTTTTGTTTCTGTTTCCAGTCTAGACTCTATAGTTTTCCTCTATCCTTTCCTTTCCCCATTTATCTTTTGAAAATATTACTCCCCCATCTCAGCCCTTTCCTCAATAACTGCTCTCCTACCCTCTAGATCAATACATTTTCAATGGTGGGATGCAGCACTGATTGTGCCACCCACCAGAAAAGCCTTTCAAACACGTATCAAACCTGCCATCGCAGGCCTGTGGGTGTGCAGTTGCGCCTACGCTCAGGTTGGCATGTCCAACTCATTAGCCAACCCTGAGTGGGCCTTTCACTGCTACTAGAGCACCCCTAGAGTAAGCCCTGAGGGGTGGAGCAAGTGGTAGGCGAAAGGCAGGTTAGGTACACATGGGTGTTCCCTGCCCAGGTAGTGAAGAACCCCATGTGGGTTTTCCCTACCTAGGAGGTCGGCTCTTCCCATGAGACCATGGGTTCACACCTGGGTTTAGCTGATTCTCTTTTAGTGGCCTTAGAGCTCTATGCACTTTCCCACGTTAGGAAGTGTTACCTTTGCAGGCCTGTGTGTGCGAAATTGCACTCATGGTCAGGTTGGCTTTTCTAAACCACTGGTCAATCCTGAGGGGACCTTTCAATACTACTATGACACTCCTGGGGTAAGTCTTAAGGGGTGAAGCAAGTGGTAGGTGAAAGGCAGGGCAGGTACACAAGTGTGCTCCCTGCCCAGGTAGTCAAGAATACCCATTTGTGTTGAGGTTTGCTCTCCCCATAGGTTAACATGGGGGAATGGTTGAAATTACTTCAAGCTGCAATAGTGACTTACAGAGGAGCAGCCTCGTAATGTTTCCTATCATTGGATTCACACTGACAAATGCTCTCCTGTGGTAAAGATGGATTTGTCATTAATAGCTTAGAAATGCCACTTCTAGAAAGTGAGCATTTCTCTGCTCTAAAACTCTTTGTGTGCCTTTTAGTTTGACTCCAGTCCACACTGGAGGCTGGGGGAGCACATCTGTGCATTCTCCAGAGACAGCTATAAACACTGGGCAAGCAACTGGAACGACAGACCTCTGCCATTTGAGGGCCTGGCTGGATAGATTGGAGGGAGAGGTTTTGACACCTGGCCTCTGGGAAGCCAGATCATGGCCCCACTAAAGATTAAGATCTGCATTGCACATCCCCATGGCAGACAGGACTGATATTTAGGGAAAGCATCTGTGTTTCAGAGGGAAACCCTCTGAGCCACCCCCAACTTCAAAGGCACACTACAGTATAACTACTGGTGCCACACTTCAGCAGGCTTGACATACCCTTGTGGAGACATGGGACAGGAGATCCTGGAATTGCGTGGTGCACACTGCCAGAGGAATCTGTTGTGCACAAGGAGGATTACTGCCATTGGAAGGGACAGTGCATCCTTCCTGAATAGTGGCTGGCCTGGGCTGACTTCCTGCTGCTGTGTGGCACCCTGAAGTGTGCTCTCCAGGGACTTGTTGGCTTGCCCCAGTTCTCTTGTCTGTGTCCCGCGAAGGACCCACACTATCTACCTGTGACACCTGGAGAGCAATGCCCTCCTAAGTGCCCACATCGTCTGCTGGATCCCAACTGGCAGTGCGGCGTGAACGTGGAACTAAGTACTGTGCCTGGAGACCAGATTGCCTTGTGCACAGCCCCAAAAGTACTGTTCGCATCTAAGGAGGGTGACCCCTGCATCGTGGGGCCTCAACACACATAAACGTCATGTTGGTGGTGAGCGTATTCAGTTGCGGTACCACATGTGGCTGACTTCGTCGGTAGCGCCCCATCTCTCGCATGCGACACGACAACTGCTCGCTCATTGCGTGCCCAGTCCGATCCACAAGTTGTGACCCTCAGAGGTGTGCCTCATTTTGCGCCTGTGTGTGACCAGAATTGTCTGGAGCAACCCCACCCGATGTTGTGCCTCATTTCTAGGGAGGTACTGAATTTGCAACTCTTCATTGTGTGTGACCCGAATTGTCTGGTGCGACCCGTAGTAACGTGCACCAGACGTTGTGCCTCATTTCGAGGGAGGTATGGAATTTGCAACTCTTCGTTTTGTGTGACCGGAATTGTCTGGTGCGACATCAGATCACCGCGCACCAGATGTTGTGCCTCATTTCCAGGGAGGTACTGAGTTTGCAACTCTTCATTGTGTGTGACCGGAACTATCTGGTGCGACTCATATCAACGCGCACCAGATGTTGTGCCTCATTTCCAGGGAGGTGCGGAAGAGTGAATTTGTGCCCAGATCGCCCCGTGCTACTTTGATCGATGTGTGTCTGACGGGGTGCCTCTTTCTTCTGAGAGGCTCCCTTGCTTCATCACCCATTCATCGATTGTTCCTTTTGTGCCCTCAGTGTGGCGTACCAACAGACCTCTCCTCAGCCTGCCCCGACAACTTCGTGTTGCCAGGTAGTATTGCCTGGACTGAGCCTGGGTGGTGAAAATAATTGACTGGACTAAGGAACGCTTCAGAGAGTGATCGGAAGCGGATCAAGAGAATGTGTGACCCCCCTGTGCTTCGCAGAACTGGGCTGATGCTGGAAGGCACAGTGTGAAATCCCTTGATTTAATGACTATCTCCCTCAGCCCGCTTCTGCACCGCATATCGTGGGTGAACTTCCAGAGTAGTGGCCAAACCTCCATTTGTCAACTGCCGCCTAACTGGCCCTGCTACCAACCCCCACCTTCTTCCCTGGGACCCTGGCTAAGTGTGACTCTGGCCACGATCGGCCTAGAGTCAGGGGGGAAGGTTTTCTTTATCTCCAGCCCGTTGGTGTAGGGTAGTTGGGGTTAGCTGAGGAGGGCTTGGGCCATGGGGTCTGCATGTGCATTATCAACTGACCAGCCAGATATCAGTAGCACCGCATTATGGTGCTGTGTGCGTGTGTGCAAGTGCGCTCCATACCTACCTGATATCCCTGACACCACGTATCTTTGCTGAGTGAGTGTGTGGGAGTGACTGCCTGTTATTAATTACACCGCACAGCGGTGATGCTTTACACGTTGTTTCCCTGCCAGAAGAATACTACGTTTGACATTGTTTTTAACCCGTGCGGCCTTGGCTCACAGTGCTGTTTAAAAGTGTTGTAATTATCTGTGTGTACAAATTGCTGATATTATTGTCATCTGGGGTGCACCCCATAACTGTGTGGTAATGAATTATAACAATTACCAGGGTGGGCCTTGTTCGGACAATATTTCACACAGCATAAGGGTGCTGGAGTGGTAAAATAGGATCTTTCCAAAGTGTGCATATTACTGATGTCATTTTAACACAGTTGTGCCTAGTACTGCTAGTCATATTTCCGATTGTGATTTATGCTCAGAAATACATGATGTTCATGTTGTGTTAGTTAATGTTTGTGTTAAATACAAACTTACATACTCCATGTTTGACGTCTCTTTTGTGACGCTCAGTGAATTTATTGTGTGGGGGTGCTGTGGCAATGCTTTACACATTGCCTCTGTGATAAGCCTGAATGCTCAATTCCAAGCTACCCAAGGGTGAGCACAGATTATACAGTGAGTGTAATCACCCACCTCTGACTGGAGTGGTAGGTTCTTCCTAGCTAGGGCCTCACCTCATCCAACCAGAACGTGCCAGTTCCATCAGGGAGGATCAAGTAAAGCTCTTTAGATGAAGGAAAGGGTGTTAAGAGGAAGAGAGAAGAAGTTGAGTTGGAGAATTTGCAGTGTAAGTAAGTTCTATGATGAGATGTAGGAGCTGGAGGATTTTAGACGTAAACAGCAGAAGACAACTAATTTGTTAAGCTGGTCTCAGATATGTTAATTGTTTTGTGTGATAGCTGTTCAAAACATCAAAGTGGGACTGGTGCTCTGCAATTTAACGTTTCATGCATTTATGCATCATATTTACATGGTTTTGATAAGAGTGTTAATCTGTGTGCATTGCAATAATCAATTAATGCTAGATGGCTGCATTTACATATAGTAAGAATCATCTTGTAATCATTGTGTTCTCTCATGCTAGTTGTATTTTTAGGTTACTATCTTCATTCTTGTGGCTGACGTGATTTGTCCCTAGGCTGCAGTCACTCAAGTGGCTTCTTTTAAATAAATGCAGTGCAAGTTACATGTTTTCTTTGTTCTGCAGGTGCCTTATCAACAAGTGCTTGTTAGTAAAAATATAGTCATTGTTTATTGTAGAAAAGTGTGAGATTTAGCTTGCCAAATTACATTTTGGACATAGACATATAGCAAGTAGGGATGGGAAAGAGCCTCCTGTACCAGGCAAGGCTGATTGTTACAACTTCAAGGCCTTAAAGCTGTACATTCTTTGTTTTACGCTGGAAACCTGGGGAGTCTACCTGCTCCCAGAGAACTACGGGGCATATTATCAAGAAACGGCGTTAAAATTATCGCCGCTTTAGCGGCAGAAAACTGCGGCTAAAGCGGCGATAATGGGCTTGATAATATGCCCTTGAGAATTCAGCCCATTATCGCCGCTTTAGTGGCAGTTTTCTGCCGCTAAAGTGGCGATAATTTTAACGCCATTCTTGATAATATGCCCCTTTGTCTTCTGATTGGACCGTCCAGAGGGAGTGGGTGGGCTGGGGCTTCCAGCATTTTCTACTGTATATTAAGTCCATGCTTTCTAAGAATAGTTAGCAGATTCTGTCCTGACTTCGCCGAGAGAAGACCTTTCTCAGTTCTGCAGATTCCCCTTGCCCAAGGCATTGAGCTTCGTGCTGGATTGCCTGTTTCACCCACAAGAGCCTTACGTTTCTCTGATGTTGACACCTTCCTCTTTGAAATTCCCCTTGCCACTTTATTTAGATTAGGGAAGTACCTTTATGGAGCCAATCTGCTTTATATTCTGTGCTTTGTATCCTGTCATATTTTGCATCCTTTTTTTTAATAATATACAAATTTAACCTGCATAATTCTATGTATATGTACTGCTTTTGGATACATTGACTTTACTAATTGATGGTTGTTTCTAACCTGGCTAAAATGTGCAATTACATCATTACAGTTTAAACACCATCCTCTCTGTCGTTATTGTGGAATCAAATTGGTTTTGCTGTAATTGAAATGTATTGCTGATGTTAGCTTCTTTCATTCAGCTCTCAGTCGACAACCAAAGGGCCATAAGATACGACCAGTGGAGGATCCTGCATAATGACCGTATCCGAATTTTCAGGTACAGGAAAATCTGCCCCATCAATAATTGCTTCTGAGGGGCATATGTTATGTCCTTAAAGTAGTACAAGAAAATCCACTTTGATAATTTTACCTTTAGCAAAGACACTGGTGAACACCAACAATAAAACTCACATGCATTATGTTGTTATTTTACATAAGGAGGTTTCGGCATCTTGTGTCCCTGCTGACTCATCTTTCTATGTACTTTGATTTTGTTACTAACTGTGCATTGAAATGCAGTATTGACTGTCGTGGAAGTTGTTCTTCATGGTGATGGTGGAGGGGTCATTTAAATAAAGCTCACCACTTTACTTCACAGGCGACCATGGCAACCCATGACCCAACAAGTCAGTCAGGGAAACAGCAAAGGAGAGAATAGACTGATTTCAGAGAGAGACGTCATCAAGATACAACGAGCGAGGAGCGCCATATTTAGAATCAGCAGCGGAGGCAACCCTTGGTCTTACAACGGAAATGGAAGCCATTTGCACGTCTTTCTGAAGGTGCCTGTGAAGGGATAAAATGGATGCTTCACACCCACACAGCACGATTAGAAACCACTACGTCATAGGCGGTTTGCGGCCTGTCAGTGGGTCAGGCATTATGCGTCAGTAGCTAGGCGCCGGTAAAGGAAGTTACAATTAGCAAAACGATTAGGGACTCTTCGGAAGCCATGCCAGCGAAGCATTTGTAAGGCAAAACTTCACAGAGAACGCCAGCTGCCCCCTGCATGCAGTTTTTATGACTGAGATGCTTAGGTGACATAAGCATGCCTGTACACATTTATATTCAATCCTATTCTTCTCATAGGGTAATTCTAAACCCTAATCACCAATGACAAGGACACTTACCAATGTTTGCTAGAGGTGTTCATGAGAATAGCTCACACCACTTTGGCCCAGATTATCAAAACCTTCAAACAACGTAACACAGTACCCAGGGCCGGACTGGGAACCGAAGCCGGCCATGGCAAACTGCTCGGTCGGCCCCCCTGGGGGGGAGAGGGGCTGCAACCGAGCTGTTCGCCAGGGCCAGTTTCAGCCGATTTTGTTACAGGGGGCCGATATTGCCGGCCCCCAGTAACAACAAGCATTGGCATAGCCAATAGGTCTCGCCTTTGGGACCTTATAAGTGTTTAGCCATGCAACAGTTGCATAACTAAATACTTATAAGGTCCCAAAAGCGAGACCTATTGGCTACACCATTTGCTTGTTACTTTGCTATAATCGCGGCACCCGCTCTTTACTTTTAACATTAAAAGTAAAGTGCTTTAACATTAAAAGTAAAGCGCGGGTGCCGCATTATATCAAAAGTAAAGAAATAGATTATTTTTCTATTTCTTTACTTTTGCTACATGGCACCCGCGCTTTACTTTTAATGTTAAAAGTAAGCGCGGGTGCCGCGATTATAACAAAAGTAAAGAAATAGAAAAATCATCTATTTCTTTACTTTTGCTATAATCGCGGCACCCGCACTTTACTTTTAATGTTAAAAGTAAAGCGCCGGTGCCGCGATTGTAGCAAAAGTAAAGAAATAGATTATTTTTCTATTTCTTTACTTTTGCTATAATCGCGGCACCCGCGCTTAAAGTAAAGCGCGGGTGCCGCGATTATAGCAAAAGTAAAGAAATAGAAAAATAATCTATTTGTTTACTTTTGCTATAATCGCGGCACCCGCGCTTTACTTTTAACGTTAAAAGTAAAGCGCGGGTGCCGCGATTATAGCAAAAGTAAACAAATAGAAACAAGCATTGGCACGGCCGCGCGGCCGCAGAGCCGCGAAAGTGAAAGTGATCGCGATCGCAATGCACTTAATGACCCGTGACGGAGGAAATACAGATGGCGGCTGCGCGCGTGCACGCTCGCGTGAACGCAAGCTGGTCGCCAGCAAAAGCCACTGCTGTTTGCACTTCCAAAACCCGCTTACTAAAACTCTCGCCGAGAGCAGCGCTAAGCGCTGGCTCAGGCGAGACCTAAAAACGGTCACCCAGGAGCCCAAAACTGGCCCCCACCCTGGCGCCCCACTGGGGAAACGCCCGGTGCCCGCTTCGGCCAGTCCGGCCCTGACAGTACCCAAAGTTGATGCGCTGCATTGTGTGAGAGGGAGAGGGCAGGAAAGCGCTATATCTACAGAAATATGACACTATCCTGCTCTCTCCCTAGCTCTTGCGTATAATTAGGCTGCCGAATGCCTTGAACACAGGTGTTTGCGTGAGTCTAGCATAGGTTTTGCACTGGAACGGTGCCCTTCCAGTACAAAATACTATGGCTAGTGAAAGTTTAAAGCTTTCCGTATGTGTGTTGTCCAGTGCAGCACACATGAAAAGTGGGAAAGTTAGGAGAAATAAACCATTTTTCCTTTTTAACACCTGCTTTCAAGTGGTGCTATTTTTTGGCACATTGTTAGTAGGTATGATTTTGCATCAAAAACATTGGGTGGTTGCATAGGAATGCCCATGCACCACCCATGGAACACTCTTTTGACTCACATTAATGCAAATCAGCGCCTTCCATTTCTTTCAGGCAACTTTCCAGCACAAAATAGGTTATGCACGGGAAAGTAAATAAAAACACATTTTGTGCAGCTTCCGGTCACTTTTGTGAGAAAAAACCAAAGCAAACTGTTTGTTAATCTGGGCCTTTGTGTGTTATGTTAATGGTTTATTAATAGGAAAGCTGAACAGTGTGTCATTCAAAAAAAAGTTTTTATCCAGCCATTTGTGTCACTGCCATTTTGTGTATTTCTGCAGCTCAATTACCTTAGGCGATCTTACATTGTATGCTGTTACATATATGTTTGAAGTTCTTGTCCAGATTTAAAAGTTATTAAGAGTTATTTAGAATTTTAAAAATGATTCTGGAGTCAGAAATGCAAAACATGACTCCCTCACCTTTATTTTCTTGAGTGGAGGTGATCTCCATTTATCTGGAGTAAGTGGAAGAAAGTATTTTTAAACTACGCAAGTGTATGTGGCACAGACATGTGTAGACAAAGGAGGGTTGCACTACTCTAACCTAGCCTCCTGCCAGAAGAGCAGGCGGTGTTAACATTTTACCAATTTATGGCCAAGAGGAATGTAGGGGGATGAATAAATTAATCATGCACTGTTTGCCGAATGTGAGCACCATCCTGGAACGGTTCCACTTTGGAAAAAGAGTCACACATGAAGGAGAATCAGTGGTGGAATAGGTAACCTAAATTAAGAACATTTCAAACATCCTGCACATGTGCCCCCTTGACAGAGAAAACAAGCATTTACAATGCAATCGGTCTCGTCTTTGGGACCTTATATGTATTTAGCTATGCAGCACATTAGCCTGGGTGCTGAAACTTCTACTGTTCTTTAAGATGGAGGGAAAGCAAGCCCCAAACTGCGTGACATGCCAGGTATGGGAACACATGGAGAGAAATATTGCCTTTCAGAGGGAAATGGTATAGTCCAAAGCTCTGTTTTTAATATAAAATCAGGGCCTTCGGTGGTCATATCACTGAAAATACAAGATTTGAAAAAATAATTATTGTCTACGGGTGCTCGTGGAAGACAATTTCTATGGACTGGAATCTGGAGAATGCTAAGGTGATTCTGGTATTTTACTGACCTCTTCTGGTCGTTTTCTATCAAGAAAGTTAAATAGAGGCAGTTGCCAGAAAACAAAAGAAAGAAAATCCCTCAGCAGAAAAGCAATTCTGGTATTTTACTGACCTCTACTGGTCGTTTTCTATCAAGACAGTTAAATAGAGGCAGTTGAACAAGCAGAAAGCAATTCTGGTATTTTACTGACCTCTACTGGACATTTTCTATCAAGACAGTTAAATAGGGGCAGTTGAACAGAAAGAAGTCCCTAAGCGGAAGCAGACAAATCCTAGGGTTGATCTCTGGAGCCCACAAAGTACATACTAAAGTATAGAAAAGAGGTCTCGAATGCTCAACCTAAAAATGACAGATCAATTCTTGTTGCACTGCACTGCAATCCGGAGAATGTTTGTGAAGAACTCTGGATTAAAGAAGAGCCACCACTCAGTGATGGACCTACATTGACAAAAGTAATTGAACATATAATGAGATGTGTGCAGAGATTAAAAGAACAAAAGATGCTTGAGCAAAGTCAATATAGTAAGGTTCCAGTATACTATCAATCAGAGAGCAGGAAAAATGATAATCCAATGAAGGTTCATTTTAGATGTGGTGATACTGGTAAATGGCCAATAGTAAGGTGTGTCCTACTGCTAATGCTGTTTGTAACACTTGTGGCAAATTGGGACACTACATGATCTAATGCAGAAGCTGGGGACTAGACAGGAAACAAGAGGTGCATGAGATTTGTGAAGAAGTGGTATTGCTGTTGCATGAGAGTGGAAAGCGATATCTGTTGGCAACAATGTTGATTGAAGTGCAAGAAGTAGAGATGATCCTTGACTCGTGGTTGAGATTAACCATCATTTCTGTGTATGACCAGTTGTTTGCAGGACAACATGACTTGAGTAAAATTGACTTATGACCAGGAGTTTGCAGGGACCAAGCAATGAAAGTGAAATGTCACTAATGAATTCAAGGGGACAATAATTACATCAAAAGTTTATGTATTATATAGGGGTGATACCATCAATGGTCTGCCACACCAGAAAGAAATGGGTGTGTTTTTGGAACCTAGGGGCTCATTAGGATGGCAGGCGGAGGCACAACCGCGGTACTGGTGGAAAATGACCTTTTACGCACTCCAGCAGCGGTCTCCTCGCCCGCCATATTACAATGGGCAAACATAGCCCATTTTCCGTCCACCGCGGAGCGACATGAACCACCAGAATTTTGCGCACGCCACCGCGGCGGTGGGAGCCAATAGAGACCCACCGCCGTGCGGAATGACGTCCCGACCGCCGTATAAATCACGATGCCCCAAACAACCCAGCACACCGCAGCGGAGAAACCACCAACCCAGAGCCGGCGGAAGCACTACTGCAGAGTGCGAAACCAGACTCCCGGTCCCCTCCACCCGGTCCGGACCGCAATGGATCCAGCTCTTCAAGCCATTCTGGTGCTGTACCTCATCCACTACCAGCAAATAATGGACCGTCGCGGACAACGCCGCAGGTACGCAATGACACAACTTTGCACACAACCACAACACAGAACTCCTGTGCTGATATACGGTTCCTGTCCACATCAGACACTCTGGTGGGGACAGGAACACCTCCCCAAGTGTGCCCACACATGTCCCACCTGTCAGGAAATCACTCCTCCGCATCCGGGTCACCCATCAACCGTGAAATCACTGCAATGTCCCGGTCATGTCACCGGAGCGGTGAAGACGCGGGAAAACATGCGCAAAATGTAGTAGGCAGGGCCAGCGCCAGGCATGGGCAGTCCACAAAGATTCACAGGGCTCCACCTCCACCCTTCACACACTACGCTTCCCACACCCATTTGGGGCACATGCTGTGTGCTCCTCCTGTACCCCCCTTGCACAATTCATCTACCAGGTGTAGCCAGACCTTGCACCTCACACACCAAAGGACCAGGGCGCCTGTCTTGGAAGGTGGGGATGAAGAGGCACCCCCTGCACAGATGCTCAGGGGCTGGACAACCCTCCTCCTCACACCTACCTCCCACTCATGTGAAGCAAACTGAGTCTAATTATAAAATGAAGACTCACACTGCATAAGAATATCCACTGAACTGTCCACACTGCCTGTCAAGTCACTCACAAACACCCCACACTGACACACAGCCACATACACACACCATAGGTCAGCAGCAATGGAGGACAGTCAATGGGCCAGCCAAAAGTGAAGTGGACAGTGCTGGAAAACCATGGAGCAAGCCACATAGCATCTGTACATCACATGCAAGAGAAGGAACATATCACAACACCCTTAGGCCATCAAATCAGACATGGGTGGCACAGTGAGTGAAATTAAACCAAATTGACCTCTGTGCAACAACTCAGGGACACATCAAGGCAAGCCATGCATAGGCACAGGAAGGATAGGAAGTGTCTGAAGTCATACAGTGAGCAGCCACACATCTGTCTCAACTGACTTGACATGTGTATATCATCAGTACAACACACATGGCCCATTGTCACACTCCTTGACTGTCAAACACAACTAGGACCTTCACACATTCCCACTCTCTACCCACCTCACACCTGCAGCACTCAACACCTGTGAGAAGCACACATAAAGGCCAAAATGGTGTCCTGTGAGTTCAATGACAACCAATCACACTCCCTGTGGTGCACCCCCAAACATCACACTAACACACAGGGATGCCTGAACCAATGCAGACACCAAACCAATAGCCAAACACAAAGCTCACAAACAACATACACAGAAGTACAACAAGCCCACACATGGGCAGCAAATCAGTGGAAAGGCAATGTGACCCTAGACAGAACAGGAATACACAACATTGTCACTCAGGACCAATGCACAGACACCATACCTCAACACAAACAAGAGGTGCATCATCAAAAATCAACCATGAACACTAACTGGGATCAATGGGACAATCAGCTAAGACAGACACAGACACCTCACCATCCATGAAGTGGACAAGGTGCCATATTGTACCAGAAGCATGCACATGTACAATCCTGAAAAGTGACAGGTCAAAAATAGGAGGACTAACCACCAATGTGCACTGAATACAAGCCCAGCAACAATAATCCTCCTTGCTGCATGTGACAGACACACAAGTAATGCACACCACACCTGCAACACACATCTGAATGTATCACACAGCAACAACCACTCACACACAACATCATGCAAATAGAACATCACACACACATAGCATCAGTCAGTACAAAGAGCCAACACAGGCCAAACACTGCATACATCCACAACAAAAACACAACAGATGCACAGACCAATCCATCACAATGCAAACTCAGCTGCACATCAGGGGGATGCACAACAAGCAAGTACAAGGCAACATACACTGACAACACTGCATGCACACCAAGCAGTGTGTGCACACCAACCAAATCAGTAGCACACACATCTGAGTGCCACACCATGAACTCCCACAACACAAATCATCACAGCACAAACATAACATCACACTCAGGAAGTGTAGCAGTGCCTCAGCAAACACACATACAGCTTAGCCATCACCCACAGATGCACAACTCAGGGACATCCAGGTGCAAACAACATGACCAGAGGACTGTGGTGCCCAAACATCTGCACTGCAACATGACAGCAACCATGACAGCAAACAAGTACAAGAAAATAACACATAACTAATTGGCAAACTGTCCTGAGTAGCATATTGGTCCTGGACACAGATCAGCCTCACACAGTATAGTGTCACACTATGAAGTGGTGGGGAGGCTCACACACTGGCAAGCCATGGGTTGGAAGACATGAGATTGAAGTGGTGTGTACTTCAGTAGTGGACAGGTGAGCAGTGTACAGTACACAAACACATAGAGGAGTCACCCACAATGTGTAAGCATCAGAAGCACATATGGGGGATGGCATGACTCCACATACCACATACCATACTGGAGCCAAAAATGGGTCAAGTGACAGCAATGCATGAGAAAACTCACAAATATTGTCAGTGTGGCTGAGCAGGTCTGTACAGTGTGCACAAACAGTAACAAGACACATGGCTGATCAACAAAACACAACACAGACTTGCCTGTCACACACTCTGCATACTCACAACTGGCAGCAACAACAAGTAGGTGTCCCCCAGGAGTGCAAGAACACAACAACACACTGCACACTGCCCAACCTACAACTCCCACATGTGCCCACATTCTGAAGCACAAGGAAGTGAATTGAAACAAACAGGCACTCAGCTTCTGTGTCATACATGTGTGCAGTTGGCATTGCAGGGGCACACACACACATACACTAACAACAAAATCACCCCTTCACACTTCATGACCACACAAGTGCACACATCTAAATGTACCCATGTGACTAGGAAGACAGGCCATCACAAGATGACCATACATCAACACTGCTGTTCAGACAAGAAAGATCACACAGATATGATGGACCCTGGCCAGCCCGCAAGTAATCATGTGGATAGAATACACCTCTGTCTGGTATTGCATCATAACATGACATGTGGACAATTTAGCAAACCTGACCATATGATGAGTATGATAATCGTAGATCATCACAAACACCCATCATTGCACCCTCAAGCCTCAGAAGAAAGAAGAACTAAAGTGCCCCTCACCACTGCCAAACCCTGAAAAAGAAGCAATTGGCAATGTGAAGGTGGCATACAGAGCATTTGTCACAGGCAACCATACACATACAGAAAACACTTTTATTTAGCAAGGACACTGACAAAGCAGACAACAGGAGTAACTGTCTTTATTACATATCACCAAGATAGGCATCAAAAGTAGACAACAGCAAGGCCAGGGGCCAGTCCATAGTTCAAAGTAGGTATATGTGTGCATGAGAACCTGCACAGGGAATGGGCATCCAAAGTGACAAACAGCAAGGCCAGTGGCCAGTCCATAGTTCAAAGGAGGGACATGTGTGCATGAGAACCTGCACAGGGAATGGGCATCCAAAGTGACAAACAGCAAGGCCAGTGGCCAGTCCATAGTTCAGAGGAGGGACATGTGTGCATGAGAACCTGTACAGGGAATGGGCATCCAAAGTTACAAACAGCAAGGACAGTGGCCAGTCCATAGTGCAAAGGAGGGACATGTGAACATGAGAACCTGCACAGGGAATGGTCCCCCAAAGTGACAAACAGCAAGGCCAGTGGCCAGTCCATATTTCAAAGTAGGTACATGTGTGCATGAGAACCTGCACAGGGAATGGGCCACCAAAGTGACAAACAGCGAGGCCAGTGGCCAGTCCATAGTTCAAAGTAGGTACATGTGTGCATGTGAACCTGCATAGGGAATGGGCCCCCAAAGTGACAAACAGCAAGGCCAGTGGCCAGTCCATAGTTCAAAGGAGGGATATGTGTGCATCTGAACCTGCACAGGGAATGGGTGACACCGTACACTGCCATGGGAATCACCACAGCTCTGAGGATACAGATGGGTAGTCCAGGCACCGCCGTGGAAGAGATGGCTTTGGGAGGGGTACTTTGCCTTAGACTTGGCTGTCAGTTGAACTGGGAGGTGGCTGATTGTCGGGGACTGTTGGCGGACCAGACCTGGGAGAGGGAGGAGCAGCTGAGGTAGAGGCATCAGTGGCTTTGTGAGCCGGAGGGCTGCTTGGACCGGGTGGCATGGTGGCACGGGGAGGCGGAGACATGCTGCTGTGAGACACAGTGTGTAAGGGAGAATGTGGAGGGCTGCCTTTCTACTTCTTGGGGATTCGATACTGAAGAATTGTCTTGGTAGGAGTGTGAAGTGGGGCGGGCACAACAGCCTCACTCCCCACCAAAGGTGCTTCAGGTGCAGGTGGTGGCCCTCCCTCTGTGATCTGCTGGGTCTGGTGGTACGCTTGGCCTGACCTTGCCTTTACCCCTCCATCCCTTGTTGACCAGGTGAACCCCCCACAGTGCCCTCCTGTCCCAGCTTCACAGGGGTGTGGGTGGGAGTTGAGGTTGTGGGTGAACCTGCCTTAGAGAGCCGTTTCTGCGGACTCTTTGCAGGCACCAGCTTCACAGCAGGCACAGCAACATTTTGCCTGTCTTTGGGAGCAGGTTTTGGGACGGAAGTGTCTTTGGATTGGACTGATTTGGATGCATGTGAGCCTGAGGCCTGCTTCTTGGCTTAATGCCCCTGAGTGTCACCGGAAGGGCTTTTGGCTTTGCGTTCCTGTGTGACTTCTTTTGGTTTTGCGGATGGTGTATGCGCTCTGGCCCGCTTGGAGTGCTGCTGTGTTGTGCTTCGTGTGGAGTACTTGGAGCCTGAGGGCTGTGGTGTGTGGTCACTCTCGTCAGATGTGGCCACTGGCAGGGTGGCTGCCGGAGGGACTGGAGCTGGACCCTGAGCCTGTGCCAGCTGAATGGCTGCCGTCACTGTGGAGGACAAAGACTGGACAGTTCTTTGTAGCCCACCCACGTTAGAATGAATGCCCTCCATGAAGGCAACTACCTGTGCCAACTTCTTGTCATGATCAAGGAAGGCATTCAGTAGAGTAGTCTGACCCACACACAGCTGGTGCAAAAGCTCCGCCGCCTCAACACTGAGGGCAGCAGGGGAGACAGGGGCAGGGGCAGCGGTGCCTGGGGGGAAGGACACTCTACCCCTCTTACTGCTGCAGGCACGGGCAGCACTAGTGGAAGTAGCCGGGAGGGTGGGCACTGGACGATGTGTGGTGGAAGAAGAGGCAGATTTCCCACTCCCTGTGTCCGCCAACATCGAGGAGTCACCGCTGGCGTCAGATGACGTTGAGTTTGGTGTTTCCGGGCGTGATTCTTCAAGGGCACTCAGGTCCCCCTCCGAGGCGCTGGTCACATCAGTGTCAGTGAGCTCATGTGTAGCCGTCGAGCAAGAGGCCTCATCCCCGGTGTCCGTACCCTGTCCTTCTGTGCTCTCGGTAGATGCTGCAAGAGACAGAGGCGTAGGTTCAGTTTAGTGCCATACTCACAAACATCATATGCAAACAAAGCACAAAACAAGATGATGATACCCCCATGTTGCACACCCCTCTGTGCAGTCTGCATGTGCAGCCACAATGCAAAAATATAAAGATGCATGGGAACACGCATACTTGGCATTAATGACCCATGGGATGTTCACACAGCCAAGTAGCTTGCCCGTGCCTCCATGTAACCTGACATACAGATCCCTGTAAGCATACCCACGTGCCTGTAGGTGAAAAAGATGTACATCTCAACTTGTTGTCACAGTCACATATGGAGTCACTTTAAGGGGACAACACAGATACAGACTCCAAAATGTCCACTTGCAATGGCCATGAGCTCCTGCTATCCACCATGTTGTGCTTTGAAGCACAACTACTGTTGCACATTGGTGTCAGATGTGTAGTTCTCACAAGTTCGAGGTCAGGCACTGCACACATCGACGAAAGCGCACTAAGATGAGGCACACTGCCGTTCACTGCCCAGTGATGTTCATGACTCCCCTAATGCAGCAGATGCCATAAGGCCACATCTCAGCATGCAATGTCAAGGGCCATTACATGAAACACATGAGAAAGTACATGTACCGCAAATGCATGACAGCTGCACTCAACACAGAGGCCACTTACAAGCCATTGCATCACACTAGAAATATCACAGAGCTCTGCACTGGCTCAGGGTTGGGACACATGCAGTCACACACCCCAAAAGTCACCCTTCACAGAATACTCACCCCCAACTTGCTGCTGATGGGCCCTCAAGTGTCCATCCAGCTCTGGCTGTGTCACTGCCAAGATGCGGGCCATTAGTGGTGTCATGCTCCTGCGGGCCAACCTGCCAGTCCGAGGGAGCAGCCCCAGCGTCATCTCTGCCACGTTCTTGCTCAGCCGGCAGATGTCATCCCACCTCTTGTGACAGTGTGTGTGCCATCGGTTGGAGACACCCAGAGCCTGCACCTTGCGTGCAATGGCCCTCCATATGGCCTTATGCTGGTGGACTTTGAGCTGCAGGCATGGGAGACAAGAGGAGGAAATATCAGTAACAATGGGTTATGTACCATTGTGTCTCAGTACAGGAGCATGCACAAACTTAGCACAGCTATTCAGACATGCTTAGCAGGGGCCATACAGCATGACACGTAGTACATTAGCATAAGACAATCGTACCCAAATGCATGCAGGTATGAGGATGGGCACAGTACCTGGACATCTCATGCACATGCAGAATGCCAGCACAGAAAGCAATGTGAAGGAGGCCCACATCTGCAATGCAGTTTGTGAGGGAGCAAGACAGACATCACATTGTAAATGATGTTTCGTGGCAGAATCACTGTGTTCAACAATGCACACCCCTCATGGTCCTTGGGCTGTGAATGGCTCACTGTGTCATGGCGGTCACATTTAGGGACATGATATGACATTCTCACACCCTTCTCACAAGGTCTGTCTTGTGCAATCCATAGGCCTAAGATAGCTCATTGAGGAATAGGGTGGCAGACGACACACATGTCTCACTCTGTCTATTCAGTGATGGGTCCCTGTCAATTTGGGCAGTAACTGTGCAGGCCAGGGTGGCTCAAACTGAGGTTTAACGTGGGCCATCAGAACAGTCACATGCATGTACAATATGAGAGCGCAAAAAGTGGCTACACATGCTAGTCAGTACACATAATGAGAATAAGGGAAGTACAACAATCTGCTGTGTCATATGGGAATTTCCACCAAGATTGTCACCCTCCGGCAGTTCACTCTTGTGCATACTGCTCACAGATCCATGATGGCAATAGAAATTCAAACACACTTCCATCAGTACCCTCTGGATGGAAAGTCTTTGTAATGTCACAAATGAGCATGTGAAAACCTCCTGGACTCAAACATCCATTCGCACAGGCAATGTCTGTCCTGACTTCCACTTTCCAAACTTGCAGTGTCAGTGTATGGCTGCAATAACACTGTATGTCCCTCCCATCCTGAAATGCAGCCCTGGAAATGTGTAAAATAGGCGACAAACCTCATTTTCCTGAAGTCTGCATGCTAGGCAGTGTATCACACAAACCCACACTCTCAGGCACATACTGCAGCAGATCAACTTCATGTGTGCACTCCCTGCACTCTCACTTCCACTCTGAGACACTTACCATGACATCTGGAGCACCATAGAGCCTCCCATACTGTGAGAGCACCTCGTCCACAAGGACCTCCAGCTTCTCTGTGGTGAAGGGACGGGCCCTGATGTTCTCAGTTCTCGCCATCACTGGATCCAGGAGACAGGAACAGCAGCCGTTGGTGGTGAAGAGTGTCAGGCAGCAATGTCTGGAAGCAGTGGAAATGTGTGGCTCTCTCCCACACATATATAGCCCCCTGGGGTTGTTTCAGTGGTACTCAGATGCTGCAATTGGTGTTCCAGGTCAGCTTTTTTCAAATGCATCCAATGAGCGGCCCCCGATGGTGGAGCACGCCTACCGCGATTTTCAAAAGTACATTTGTCTACCGCGATTGCGGTTCCCATTGGCTGTAAGGGCATGGGCATTGGCGGTGACACACCGCGGGGCCCAGGCGGTCGCTACCGCAATCGTGCATCTTTCAATTGCATCCAATGACCGGCCCCGCGGTAGCGGAGCACGCCTACCCCGATTTTCAAAAGTGCATTTGTCTACCGCGATTGCGGTTCCCATTGGCTGTAAGGGCATGGGTATTGGCGGTGTCACACCGCGGGGCCCAGGCGGTCGCTACCGCAATTTGGCTGCTTGGCATTGGTCCCTATGGCCGTGATTGTGGTGGCAGTGCACGCCAACCGCCATTTTCAAATGTGTATATCACTACCGCGATTGCGGTTCCCATTGGCAGTAAGGGCATGGGCATTGGCGGTGTCACACCGCGGGGCCCAGGCGGTCACTACCGCGATTTGCCCGCTTGGCATGCCTATGGCCGTGATTGTGGTGGTGGTGCACGCCAACCGCCATTTTCAAATGTGTATATCACTACCGCGATTGCGGTTCCCATTGGCTGTAAGGGCATGGGCATTGGCGGTGTCACACCGCGGGGCCCAGGCGGTCGCTACCGCAATTTGGCCACTTGGCATTGGTGCCCATGGCCGTAATTGTGGTGGCGGTGCACGCTTATGGCACCTATGGACACATCATGCTGTAGCAATGGCAATGGCCAGTTCTCAACATTGAACAGTAGACACTTACTATGAGTCATGCCACCAGTTAGTGCAAATCAATGCTAGTGTTACATTTGACTCGCTGATTACTACACATGCCATGTCAGTGCACAGGATTACATGCATTGGCATGTACTCCCAAACATGTCACTCATGATATTGTTGTGCATGTACACAGATCTGTGGTGTGATGGACTCTCAAAGATGTACACATTTCAATGTGTGAGATGGCTAAGCAACACACAGTAATGAAGGTCTGGCTACATGATGTGCCTATTTCACTGTGTACATTGCTGAGCTCCTGTACATACTTGATCATTGTGCGTACACTGTGCTCATTTTGTTGTTAATATGTGCCCTGTCGGACTTACGTAAGAAGGTGTGGTAGGTACAGCAGCTACGTCGAAGCCAGCAGTGTTGCTGTTTCACACACGTGCTGTGTCAACTACTCTCAGGGCTGGTGACACAAGATGTTGAAATGTACCTTTTGGCATTCACATAGTCTGAATCTGTTTGGGGGGTACTCACTGTGTGAATACTGGACAAGTGTACGACTAGTTTAGATCAAGGTGTCCCTACATGTAACTTGTGCTGTAAGCTGGAGTTTCATGCCAGACATTGTTGGCGCAGTGTGAGTCAAAACCTAAGATGTTGTGCCCATCTCAGAGGGGAATTGAATTGACATGTGTCCCCTTTCCTCTCACCTAGGAGGCGACCAAATGCTTTTCGTCCATTCACGGTGCTTGCGGACATGGAGGATGAGGACGTCATATGTAAATTCCGTTTGGATCGACCTACCCTTCAAGACCTATGTGCTCTGTTGGAGCCCCATCTGATGCCTCGCAGAACCTATCCAACTGCTTTGACACCAACGTGTAAGGTGATGGCAGCCCTGCATTTTTTTGCAACTGGTTCGTTCCAGTACACGGTGGCCAGCGCAGGTGGGATGTCTCAACCAATGTTCAGCATGGTGCTACGTGATGTCCTGTCCGCTATGATGACCTACAAGGACAGATACATCCATTTCCCCAGGAGGCATGAATTGGCGGCTGTGAAGGGTGATTTTTATGACCTTGGCCACATCCCTAATGTTGTTGGTGCCATTGACTGTGATGGAGCAAGAACTCAAAATGAGACTTGCTCGTAAGCAATCCTCTCACAGTATTAATTATTTAAACTTTGTAATGTCTTTACTAATAAATGCATACACGAACATAGTACCCAAGTGAAGCTTGCCTATGTGTTTAAACTAATAAGTAATGCTTGTCTAATCCAAAATGGCCGCTAAAGCGCGGGAACTCCATTGCGCATGTGTCAACCATATCACGTGGTATGACGTCTTTCTTTGCTTGGAGGGAAAACTTTGCTTCTGCGCAGTGTGTGTTAAAATGGCTGCTTAATGTTCCCACGTGCTAAAGTTTGCGCATTTGCTGCAATTAAAACTGTGTTATTCTAACGCTACTAATGTGGGATAGATTTATAATTAAAAGGGAATAGAGTAGAAATAGGGGGTATACAGTGAAGACATTTATTTGTGATTTTAATGTTTTCTTCTTTGACTTTCCTATTAGTTCGTAAAATTGGGGCCTGGGTTAACGGAACGGCAACTTGAAGCCAATGAGATGTGCGCATGCGCTCTGAAATTCAAGACACAGCAATGAAGTCAACTTGGACGACATCCAAGGCCACGACCTGTTGGTCAACTCCACTACATCTGCGATGTTCTTGCAAATGCAACATTTTATATACATTTTGTATTAAACTTTGTCGTGAGACGGGTGGGAAATAAAGCAAATGTATTAATTGTGAGGGGCGGTATTTTAAAACAATGGGCTTAAAGAAATTGAACTCAATTGACATGGTGTGAGGATCAACCCCCTGTCCCCGTCCAATCAGAAGTAGTGGGCCCATAATTTTGAAACATTAATGGGAGGTACCTGGGTGTAGAAGGGTATAATAGATATAGAATTAGCTAATTAATTAGCACAGAGGCTTAGGAGCTCAGACATGAGAGATCAGGCTTTGGTGCTCGACGAGCTGATCGATTGCAGACTGAACCGCTGTCCAGAGAGGTCATGAGGTGGGGGCGGCGGATTCCATTAGAAGGAAGACACAGAAGAAATCGAGGAGGAGCGAAGTGTCAGAGAGGGGAACGATGCAGGCGTCGTTGATAGAGAGGTCACCTATCCTGTCCTGAACCTGGTCCGGAGGTCTTTGGTCTTCATCCTTCCTGGGACCTATCTTTCCAACTCCTTGGCCAAGGGGTTTGGTTCTCACATCTTTAGGTAAATATAAATGCAACCTTTAGTTGTGCTGCTGTCTCTATCTTCTTCTTTCTGAGGGACCGTCATTGATCGATAAATGATTATTTAGTATGCTTCATCCTTGATATACGATTAAGTATTATGTGGATTTGTAATTTACTCTGCTAAAACTTTAGATAAACATTTTAAAACTTCCTGACTCAGTGATTATTTTAGAAATTATGAATTGTATTGAATGTCACTCATTTTAAACTTTCCAATTATCAAAGGGTCCATTGGTAAGTCATTACTCTTCAATCAGAAAGGTAATTGGTAGCAGGGAAATTGATAAAGAGTACAACTGACCCACCAGCGGAAATTGCTAGCGTAGTATGAATGAATGGGCCCAGGTGAGTATTCAGTGTATGAATGCTTGTTGCTAGTAACGCGCTGGATCAGTTTTCTGGTTATCAGAGGATGGTTGCACTTTGTTAATTGGGTAATGAGAATTTATTTTTTATAAACTAACATCCGTTGTTTAAAAGTTTTGTTTTATGTTGTCTAGAATCCCCGGGGAAAATTGAATAGTGGATGGTAAGTGGAAGCCATACTGCAGTGAGGTTATCTGTCAGGCAGAAATAGTACTGAAAAGTTAAGCAGGGGTATCAGTACTTGTTAGGGACTCTATGCGTGTGAGTGATAGCAAAGGAATACGCTGGTAAAAATTTGATGTTATATCATCTAGAAAGGGTAACATTGAAGAAGTAGACAACAGGATGTGGGAGCACACCGCTGACCTCTCAGGCAAGGTTCGCCCCTGGCATTCTGGTAAATGCAGTTTCTTGTAGTTTGCTCCGATATTTTCGAGTGTTTCGCCAAGGTTGGCGCAGTTAGTGCTGATCTCTAGACACGTGTTTCTGGTTTATTAACCGTCATCAGTAGAGAATACAGTCTTGTATTTTGGGGTTTGCTGAGTAGGCTGCCAAACATTATATCAGGTCCGGTACCTCTCACTGGCGCGCAGGTGCTTCATCCACGAGCTCGTCAGCTCAATGACTCACGGGAGTACTTTAAATAGACAACAGGATGTGGGAGCACACCGCTGACCTCTCAGGCAAGGTTCTCCCCTGGCATTCTGGTAAATGCAGTTTCTTGTAGTTCGCTACAATATTTTCGACTGTTTCGGCAAGGTTGGCGCAGATAGTGCTGATCTCTAGACACGTGTTTCTGGTTTATTAACCGTCATCAGTAGAGAATACAGTCTTGTATTTTGGGGTTTGCTGAGTAGGCTGCCAAACATTATATCAGGTCCGGTACCTCTCACTGGCGCGCAGGTGCTTCATCCACGAGCTCGTCAGCTCAATGACTCACGGGAGTACTTTAAATAGACAACAGGATGTGGGAGCACACCGCTGACCTCTCAGGCAAGGTTCGCCCCTGGCATTCTGGTAAATGCAGTTTCTTGTAGTTCGCTCCGATATTTTCGAGTGTTTCGCCAAGGTTGGCGCAGATAGTGCTGATCTCTAGACACGTGTTTCTGGTTTATTAACCGTCATCAGTAGAGAATACAGTCTTGTATTTTGGGGTTTGCTGAGTAGGCTGCCAAACATTATATCAGGTCCGGTACCTCTCACTGGCGCGCAGGTGCTTCATCCACAAGCTCATCAGCTCAATGACTCATGGGAGTACTTTAAATAGACAACAGGATGTGGGAGCACACCGCTGACCTCTCAGGCAAGGTTCGCCCCTGGCATTCTGGTAAATGCAGTTTCTTTTTTAAATTTTTTTATTTTTTTTATTGAAAACCATATACAATACATGAATATAAATCTGATTCTACATCCTTTAAAATTCATCCAGAACATTCAAAAAGATAATAAATAACACCAATTAATCAAACAACACCCAACAGTTCTAATAGTTCATAATTAAAAAGCAGCAAGTTTTTAACAAAGACACCTAGACTCTCAAGGTTTGTCTCCTTATTAACAAAAAAGAGGGCAAAGTATATACAACTTTAAACCACAGAATCAAAGTACAATGCCCAAATCTTGTCAAATCTCTTAAGTCCCCCTATTCGAGAAGCATAAATACGTTCGCTCTTTTTAACCTGTCCCATTTTCCGAACCCATTCTATTTTAGACGGGATTAAATCCGTACGCCATCTTTGAAGTAAGAGTGATCTGGCGACAGCCATGCCGATATATAAAAACGTAATCAATTTCTCAGATAGCGGGAGATCTGGGTCATAACCCCATATTATCAATCGATCATTAAAACCAATTGATATCAAGCATTCTGTCGCCAGCTACTCAAAGATCTCATTCCAGAACTTCTGGACCAAGGGACATTGTAATATTATATGAGTCCAATTAGCTGCAGGATGGGTATGACACCGGAAACACTGCCCTGATTGACTGGGATAGACCTTGGCCACAAAAGAAGGGGTTCTATACAATAACCACTTACTAAAATATAGCATCCTCCTCCAATTAGCCCCTCTGACTGAACTAAAATTTAAACTATTGATTTTGGACCACATATTTACTGTAATTTCCTGATCTTCATATTTGCCCCATTTTAATATGGCCTTGGTCTCCAAATCTACCCCTTTAATTTTAGCCATATATCTTCTCTAATCGCCCGGTTTTTTCGTTACCCTTTCTTCCAGTAAGTCATGAACTAAATGTTTCTGAGCGATAATCTGAGACAAATCGAGATTACTGAAGAATTTACTAAGAATTATATATGACCCCAAAAGAAGAAAATCACCTGAGATTAATTGAGACATTTCATTTCCATTTATCCATTTATCATTTCGAAGAAAATCAGAAAGTTTACAAAACCCAGCCTTAAGCCAGTTTTGTATAATTATAGAGGAATCTCTTATGCCTGCAGAGGCAAAGAGATCAGCTATTGAAGTTATGGCATTAACAGCTGGAATAGAATACCGTCTAAAAAGTGCCTGGAGTTTATGGAAAAACCAATGCAGAGACTTATATCTTACTAATTTAGGGGATCGAAAAATTGATAATGGGCAGTGGATCTGATTTTCTTTCAATATTAAATCCATAAAATAATTAATAAAAAGACCCGACTGAAAACCCTGCTTGAATCTAGACATATATTGTGCAAAATACGCAAAATAGTATTCCTTCAAGTTGGGGAGGGCTAATCCACCATCTTCTAAATTCTCATATAAAGTGCTGAATGCAATTCTGGGAATTTTCTTGTCCCATATGAACGATGTAAACATTGACTCTAGTTTCGTAAAAAAGAGTTCATTAACACACAGGGGATTGCAGAAAAGAGGAAATTAAACAGTGGAAGCACTGACATTTTTATCAAAGCGACCCTTCCTATAATGGTTAAAGGAGAGAGATCCATCGTGTGAATAGATCCTGAACTTTTCGCAACAAAGGAACAAAATTCAAATCATACAAATCCGAGACAAATGGCGAAAAATAAACTCCTAAATATCTTTTAGGGTTTAAGTTAAAACACGAGAAAATGTCGGGGTATAAAACTGCCGATGTACACCCACACAAAATTATTTCTGTTTTTCTTTTATTGATTTTATACCCTCCAAACGATTCATAAAGGTCAAATATCTGGAAGGCTTTTGCCTGAACTTCCTCCTCCGGCTTTATAATAAGCATAATGTCGTTGGCGTATAATTTGATTTTACCCATGGACGGCAGCGGGGGGCGAATATCCCCGTTATTCCTAATTGCAATCGCTAGAGGCTCTATAAAAAAAGCAAATAGCACCGGGGATAACGGGCAGCCTTGTCTGGTTCCCTTTTTGACTTTTACTTGGCCGACCTGAGTAGCAATAATAATAATATTGACCTCTGCGTTCACATATAAATTCTCCACCAGCTCTATAATTTTGGAGGGTATACCAAATTTTGTTAAGATGTAAAATAAACTCTCCCAAATAACCAAATCAAAAGCCCTTTCGGCATCTAAAAGAAGAACTAATGCTGGAATCGTCCGAATCTCAAAGTAATCCAGTGCCTCTGCTAAAAAATGCGTATTAGTTCCTAGTTGCCTCCCAGCTATAAAGCCATTTTGATCGGGATGAATTAAATGGGAGGTACTCCCATTAAAACGATTGGCTACTAGTTTAGTGATTACTTTGTAGTCAGAATTAAGAAGCGTAATCGGGCGATATGAATTTGGGTCCTCACTATTTTTGGCTTTTTTTAAAAAGCTAACTAAATGCAGTTTCTTGTAGTTCGCTCCGATATTTTCGAGTGTTTCGCCAAGGTTGGCGCAGATAGTGCTGATCTCTAGACACGTGTTTCTGGTTTATTAACCGTTGTCAGTAGAGAATACAGTCTTGTATTTTGGGGTTTGCTGAGTAGGCTGCCAAACATTATATCAGGTCCGGTACCTCTCACTGGTGCGTAGGTGCTTCATCCACGAGCTCGTCAGCTCAATGACTCACGGGAGTACTTTAAATAGACAACAGAATGTGGGAGCACACCGCTGACCTCTCAGGCAAGGTTCGCCCCTGGCATTCTGGTAAATGCAGTTTCTTGTAGTTCGCTCCGATATTTTCGAGTGTGAGGTACTTGACCTGATGTAATGTTTGGCAGCCTACTCAGCAAACCCCAAAATTTGAAGCCTGTAATCTCTACTGATGACGGTTAATGAACCAGAAACACGTGTCTAGAGATCAGCACTATCTGCGCCAACTTTGGCGAAACACCCGGAATACTATAGCAAAGCAAGCAACATGAGACTGCATTTACCAGAATGCCAGGGGCGAACCTTGCTGGGGGTTGAAGCGGTGTGCTCCCACCCCTGTTCCTGTTTAAAAGTACTCCCGCGAGTCATTGAGCTGACAAGCTCGTGGAAGAAGCATTCGCGCGCCAGTGAGAGGTACTTGACCTGATGTAATGTTTGGCAGCCTACTCAGCAAACCCCAAAATTTGAAGCCTGTAATCTCTACTGATGACGGTTAAAGAACCAGAAACACGTGTCTAGACATCAGCACTATCTGCGCCAACTTTGGCGAAACACCCGGAATACTATAGCAAAGCAAGCAACATGAGACTGCATTTACCAGAATGCCAGGGGCGAACCTTGCTGGGGGTTGAAGCGGTGTGCTCCCACCCCTGTTCCTGTTTAAAAGTACTCCCGCGAGTCATTGAGCTGACGAGCTCGTGGAAGAAGCACCCGCGCGCTAGTGAGAGGTACTTGACCTGATGTAATGTTTGGCAGCCTTCTCAGCAAACCCCAAAATTTGAAGCCTGTAATATCTACTGATGACGGTTAAAGAACCAGAAACACGTGTCTAGAGATCAGCACTATCTGCTCCAACTTTGGCGAAACACCCGGAATACTATAGCAAAGCAAGCAACATGAGACTGCATTTACCAGAATGCCAATGGTGCTCTGTTGTGGGGAGCACAAGACCCTGCTGGGAACTGTGCACCAACCAACAGCAGGACACCACTGACTGACATCCTGAAAGCCAACTTGCACTCCCTGCAATGGAAGCACGTTTCATGGTGGGATGTCTGGCCTGGGGGGGAGGAGGAGTGCCAGCTCCAACTACAGCTACCAGCAGGCCCTTACACACACACCACTTCCACTAACTCCAAACAACACACCTGGGACCGTGCTGTACAAGAGAGTGAGTGAAAAGCCACTTCCAAGATGTCTGACACTGGCCTCAGCTGTGGGGAGCACAAGGCCCTGCTGGGAACTGTGCACCAACAAACAACAGGACCACACTGTCAGCCATCTTGCCATTGCTGTCACACTCACACACAGTGAAGTCCACTCAAAAGGAAGGAAGTATGGGCATGCTGGGAAGGGGGTGTAGGCAATAGCGTGATGGGAGTGGTAGTCACAGCTCAACATCCCCCACCCACATGGCCCAGCAAGCTCACACTGAAGCATGCACACCTCACAGGGAGTGAAAAGCCACTTCAAAGATGTCTGACAATGGCGCTCTGTTGTGGGGAGCACAAGGCCCTGCTGGGAACTGTGCACCAACCAACAGCAGGACACCACTGACTGACATCCTGAAAGCCAACTGCACTCCCTGCAATGGAAGCACGTTTCCTGGTGGGATGTCTGGCCTGGGGGGAGGAGGAGTGCCAGCTCCGACTACAGCTACCAGCAGGCCCTTACACACACACCACTTCCACTAACTCCAAACAACACACCTGGGACCGTGCTCTACAAGAGAGTGAGTGAAAAGCCACTTCCAAGATGTCTGACACTGGCCTCAGCTGTGGGGAGCACAAGGCCCTGCTGGGAACTGTGCACCAACAAACAACAGGACCACACTGTCAGCCATCTTGCCATTGCTGTCACACTCACACACAGTGAAGTCCACTCAAAAGGAAGGAAGTATGGGAATGCTGGGAAGGGGGGTGTAGGCAATAACATGATGGGAGTGGTAGTCACAGCTCAACATCCCCCACCCACATGGCCCAGCAAGCTCACCCTGAAGCATGCACACCTCACAGGGAGTGAAAAAGCCACTTCAAAGATGTCTGACACTGGCCTCAGCTGTGGGGAGCACAAGGCCCTGCTGGGAACTGTGCACCAACAAACAACAGGACCACACTGTCAGCCATCTTGCCATTGCTGTCACACTCACACACAGTGAAGTCGACTCAAAAGGAAGGAAGTATGGGCAGGCTGGGAAGGGAGGTGTAGGCAATAGCATGATGGGAGTGGTAGTCACAGCTCAACATCCCCCACCCACATGGCCCAGCAAGCTCACACTGAAGCATGCACACCTCACAGGGAGTGAAAAGCCACTTCAAAGATGTCTGACACTGGCCTCAGCTGTGGGGAGCACAAGGCCCTGCTGGGAACTGTGCACCAACAAACAACAGGACCACACTGTCAGCCATCTTGCCATTGCTGTCACACTCACACACAGTGAAGTCCACTCAAAAGGAAGGAAGTATGTGCATGCTGGGAAGGGGGTGTAGGCAATACCATGATGGGAGTGGTAGTCACAGCTCAACATCCCCCACCCACATGGCCCAGCAAGCTCACACTGAAGCATGCACACCTCACAGGGAGTGAAAAGCCACTTCAAAGATGTCTGACAATGGTGCTCTGTTGTGGGGAGTACCAGGCCCTGCTGGGAACTGGGCACCAACCAACAGCAGGACACCACTGACTGACATCCTGAGAGTCAACCTGCACCCACTGCAAGTGTGGCATGCTTCATGGTGGGATAACTGGGCTGGGGGGAGAAGGAGGTCCGGATGTCAACCAAATACCACCAATGCTGGTCATGCACACACCTCAACATCCACATTGAAATGCATCAGGTTGGCAATATCAACCTCTGACTGTGACAACTTAGGGCAATATACAGGGCCGCATCCAGAGGTACAGTCACAACTGTCATGTGTTTGAACCATTGATGCCTGCAGAAACATAACATACATTGTGTGTCTCTTCCAAAAACAGGTGATGATGGGGAAACAGCAGCAGATGAGGAGGAGTCCCTGTCCCAGGCTCCGGGGGACCCTGAGCTCTCTGGTGTGGAACTGCCTCTGCCCTCATCGGATGGCGAAGACCAACCTGGCACCTCCGGTGTGAGTCATCATGCAGCACCAGCAGGACCACCATCTGCACCCCCTGCACCCATTCCTCCAACATCTGCCAACACACAGACCACCCCCGCCGACACGGACAGACCAAGGACATTGAATGACAAAAGCACAGGGACCACATCCCACCGTGAAGCAACGGACAACAACCCCAGTACCAACCCCCAAGGGGGCCGAGGGTCACCTGTGCATGCCACGGCAGCTCCCACACGTGTGTCCAGGGGTGGTGGGAGGGGTGGTAGGCAGAGGTCGCTGTTTACAGAGGGGTCTGGACTGCATGATGACCCACAACTGGCACGCATTGCTGTTGCGTACCAGAATAGCACCGGAGAGGTCAGCCAGGTAGTGGGGATCCTCAAGGACATTCAACAGCAGCAGGCTGCCCATCATGCCCGCTTGGACTCCCACATGTCCCGTGTGGAGACACACATGTCCCGTGTGTAGACACACATGTCTGGCATGGAGTCCAAGTGGGACACATTGGAAGAACTGACAGCGGTGCAGAGGGACATATTGACTTGCCTCCGCCAGATTAGCACCAACATGTCCACACCTTCCTGTGTGCCCACAACATCTGCTGCCACAACAACTGCAACTGCCACAGGGAGGGAGGATGACTCTGGTGGAGAGTCCTCTGCACCGCAGCGGCCTGCACGTGAGGGTCCCCCCAGAAAGAAGAGGGGTCGTCCGAGGAAGGACAACTGAGAGGCCGATGGCCATGTACATCCCCCAGGAACCCAACACCTGTTCTGGAAATTCTCCTTTGTGTGCAAACTGTTCACCCTGTCGAATGCAACACAACTCTCCCACATGACATGGGGAGTTTAAGTTGGACTAATGTATCAGATGACTGTGGACTTTACTCAGGACATTTCTGCTACCAGCACTTCCAACTCATCTGGGAACTTTGGATTCCAATACCAATGTACAGCACCCACCATCCTGTGCACTATCCTCACACATGTATGTAAATAAACTCACTAATACACCATACTTGCCTCTGCTGTGATTCCAACGTTGTTTTTATCATGGAGATGATGATCTGCTAAATGACACTGTGCATGCTAACTGCCACAGCAAGTTCAACACCATCATGTGAGTCATGGCGACGTGACACATATGAGGGAGACACACCACTAGGGCTACACAACACATAGACACCAGGGCCATCTGACTCATCGCCTACACTGATGTTGCCAGGAAATACAGTCGAATGCACAGACACCACACCTATTCAGAGTCTGTGTTAACTAGCCCACAGGTGCAGTAAGCAAATGTCAGTCAGATGTGTGACCACAGACAACGCACATCCCAAAGTGAAGCACAGGTTTATTACACATTTGTAACATGTTGTTTCCACTACAAATGCAAGGAAATCCCACGTGGCAGTGGCCACACAGTCAAAAAGTGTAGAAGAAATAAAGTCCAGGGGTGTGTGGCACATCACCTGTAGGGAAACGACTGCTGCCACCCTGAAAGCTGAATCATGGTGTCGGGGGATCCAAGTTGACCAAACAACTCTGAAAGCACCCTGTGAAGGACAGACATGACACACAGTCAAAAGCACTGAAGAACAGGACAGAACTGCAATACTCATGCCAAATACATGTCACAAGATACCTACACAAAACCAAGTTAGCATGTCAACACTCTGGGGAGTACAGACTACCCTGTAAGGACACATCGCTGCACGCATCCAGTCAAGTAGCACATGGCCACACTCAAACAGCACCAGAGCACCACCCACACATATCATGCAAACTCACATCATTGACATGGCATCTCTGGATACTCACATTCAGCTGAAGAAGTTGGTGATGAGCTGTGTGGGGACATCACCCTCATCATCATCATCATCACTGGCATCGTGGCCCAGGCCAGGATCCTCCACAGGTGGTGGATGTTGGTCATCGTCATCCAGGATGAGAGGCAACTCCTTCCGCACTGCCAGGTTGTGTAGCATGCAGCAGACGATGACAAACTTGCACACCTTTGCTGGGGCATATGGGAGGGCCCCTCCTGTCTTGTCTAGGCAGCGGAAGCGGCTCTTCAGGAGACCAAATGTCCGCTCGATCACTCTCCTGGTCCGACCATGTGCCTCATTGTAGCGCATCTGGGCTGGTGTCACAGGGTTCCTGAGGGGTGTTAGCAACCATGGCATGTTGGGGTATCCGGAGTCACCTACAGACAGACAATTGCACATTAGCTGAGTTGGAAAAGAGGGCGGAATACAACATAGCAGAACACAGACAATGGTACAAAGTCAGTACACACCGACAAGCCAGGCACGCTGGTTCTGCATCTGTGACATCATCCTCGGGATGCGACTACTCCTCATCACGTAGGCATCGTGTGCCAAACCGGGGAAACGGGCACACACATGTGAGATGCTCATATCTGCAAGACATACCACCAGAGCATTGATCGAATGATAATCTTTCCTGTTCCTGTATGCCTGCTCATGTGCCTGTGGTGGAACCAAAGCCACATGTGTCCCATCAATGGAGCCAATGACATGTGGCATCCTCCCCAGGGCATAGAAGTCACTCTTGACGTCAGTGAGTTGTTGACGTTTAGGGAAATAGATGTACTGGTTCAGGTATCTCAACATTGCCTCCAAAACATCGCGTAGCACACGGCTGAACATGGTCTGTGACATCCCACCAGCAGACGCCACAGTGTGTTGAAAGGTACCAGTGGCAAAGAAGTGTAGGGCTGCCATCACCTTCACCTTGGGGGTCAGCGCTGTAGGGTATGGCCGGCCAGGTTGCAAATGTGGGGCCAACCGCACCGCCAATTCCTCAATCAGCGCCCTGTTGAAGCGGTACCGTCGGATGCAGTCACGTTCCACCATCGTTGCAAGGTCAGGGAATGGTCTATGGACAGCTGGTGCCCTGCAGTGCATAGGTGAAGAAAGAAAGATTGTCAGTCACCCCACATATGTGCCATTGACCATACTCAATATTACATGATACATCATTACGAGACACAAGTACCTGATGTGTGTGCCATTCTGTATGGACATATATGGCACCTACATGGCCAACATCTAACATCACAGTTCAACATGTGTTGACAACAAGTTCCAGGTTGTGCTATGGGAAATCATTAGGCTGTGTCACAGTACCCATTTACTGCTGTCACGTTCCAAACACACCACAGTGACATGTCAGGACAGATGTGCCACAGGCATCACAACTCATTGACAGGTAGATTCCCAGGGACCCTGTATTGCCACATGGACACTGGCATGACATGGCGTATCATGTACACGTCAGCAAAACAACCATGACTCCCACAGGTAGTGGCCCCTGTTGCCTCTGCAGGACAGACATGGATGTCTGTGACACACACACACACAACATCAAAGTCCATGCACAAACAACGTGGATGTGGAGACTGTCTCCCATTGTGCACATGGAACCAGAGACATCGGAAACACAACATGCACACAGACTGTGGAGGGCCATCACTATTGTGGTAATGGGTCACCCTGTGACGTACATACCTTCCCACATGGGACTCAGGGGGTATGTGACATGACATACACAACCTGGAAATGTGACCATGCCACATGCTCTGAAATGAACAGTTGCACATCACAGTGGTCATGTGCACAACACACAAAGGATTCTGTCCCCATGAACAAGTGCACAGCCTGGGAGTGGCTGCCCCCAAGTGCCACCCAAAAAACCACATGTTGACCCCCATACACAGAAAAGGTAATGCAGCCTTACATGCCTTAGGATACAGTGTGGACAGGCTGTGGTGTTGTAGGTGTACCCCTGAGTCCCTGGCAAGTAAATGTGGCTGGCATACATTCACCAGTGACAAGCATGGTGACATATGCGAGTGACTTGTACAGGGACGCGTCGTACAGCAATGGACCGATCCGTGTGCACGCATTGGCCATTGCATATGATGTGAGCGGATACGCGTTGTACAGCAATGGACCGATCGGTGCGCACGCATTGGACATTGCATATGATGTGAGCGGAGACGCGTTGTACAGCAATGGACTGATCGGTGCGCACGCATTGGCTATTGCATATGATGTGAGCGAGACGCGTTGTACAGCAATGGACCGATCAGTGCGCACGCATTGGACATTGCATATGATGTGAGCGGATATGCGTTGTAGAGCAATGGACCGATCGGTGCACACGCATTGGACATTGCATATGATGTGAGCGGATACGTGTTGTTTTTCGAAATACGCGTTGTACAGCAATGGACCGATCGGTGCGCACGCATTGGCCATTGCATATGATGTAAGCGGAGACGCGTTGTACAGCAATGGACCGATCGGTGCGCACGCATTGGACATTGCATATGATGTGAGCAGATACGCGTTGTACAGCAATGGACCGATCGGTGCGCACGCATTGGACATTGCATATGATGTGAGCGGATACGTGTTGTTTTTCGAAATACGCGTTGTACAGCAATGGACCGATCGGTGCGCATGCATTGGCCATTGCATATGATGTGAGCGGAGACGCGTTGTACAGCAATGGACCGATCAGTGCGCACGCATTGGACATTGCATATGATGTGAGCGGATACGCGTTGTACAGCAATGGACCGATCGGTGCGCACGCATTGGACATTGCATATGATGTGAGCAGATACGTGTTGTTTTTTGAAATACGCGTTGTACAGCAATGGACCGATCGGTGCGCACGCATTGGACATTGCATATGATGTGAGCGGATACGTGTTGTTTTTCGAAATACGCGTTGTACAGCAATGGACCGATCGGTGCGCACGCATTGGCTATGGCCTGACATGGTAACGGACGCGTTTCGAAGCTTTAACGAGTCGGATGCAGTGAATTCAGTTGGCCACCCACAACAATGTTGCAAATTAATGGGTGTCATGAAGTTGAAGTTTTGAAGGATGCTGTGGGCGTGTATAAGTGGTGCAATTCCATGGATTGGCCAGATTCAGAAGATGCAAACGACTTGGACCTATCACTGGACACATGGGACAGTATCTGCCTCTGCACAACACATATAATGCTGGCTGTTCCCCTGAGAGCTCACTTGCCTGCACTACATGCTCCAGGACGACATCTGCCACTACCACTGCTGCTGTCTCTGCATCCTCTGGCTACTGCAATGGCACGTACTGTGGATAGAGCCCCAGCCTTCAGCACTGAGGAGAACCAGGCCCTGCTGGACAGCCTCCTTCCACAGTACAGCAAGCTGTATGGGAAACCAGGGGAGCAGCTGAGTGTGCTGTCCACTGCCTTACTAATTGTGCATGTTGTCTGACTAGCAAGACATACAGTGTGTACACCAGTGGCTAGCATGCTCACTGAGTAGTTGTCACCCCCCAAAGTGTGTAGTCACATGCACTGAACAGGTATAGTGCAGTAACAGTGCATTCCAACAAGGTTTTACTTCCCAGGCAATGATACCATTTAGTAACTCCTGGCAAACTGTTCATAGCCATAGTTGCACTACCTGTGTAGATCATATGCCCCTGTGATTGAGACATGTATATCCATCTGTGTGATGCACGGAAATGTGGCATGTGTAGTAATGGCCTTTTCACTTTGTCATCCTCACAGGTTGATGCCCACCAGAAGCAGGAGATCTGGCTGACCATCGTCCGGGCAGTATGATCTGTGGGGGTCTACAGGCACAGGATCCGCAACTGCCAGAAGAGGTGGCAGGACCTTCGGGGCTGGACCCGGAGGATCGCAAGGGTCCAGCTGAAGCTGTCGCCTCCTCGCAGGAGGGGCGGACACCGGACCCTGACCCCCACATGCTCCGGATCCTGTTGGTGGTCTTCCCTGACCTGGATGGGCAGCTGAAGGCCAGACAGCAGCAAGGAGGGGGTAAGTGCTTGCCTCAACAGTGTACTATGACTGACATGCTCTATGCACTCCTTTAGCCTGGTTCCACTTCCACAGTACAACTGTCATGTCATCCTGGACCCATGTCCCTCACTTGTGTCATGCCCCCGCCTCATCTGATACACAGGTGTGGCCCTTACAGTCTGTGACTTAGGTCACTTGGGTACTGTGTACTTGCAGTTACCTGTGGTTCAAGTTGGGGACAGCATCAGTTACAGGAACTTTGTGGTGGGCTGCATGGGTGGTACAATTGCTCACATTGCCTGTGATCTGACATGTACTCTGGGTATGGCTTTAATATGTGTTCCAATTGCTGCTCTGACTCACCACATGTCTGGGGTATGTGCCACACACCCATGCTGCTGCAGAGACCAAGGTAGGGGCCTCAGTAGTATGTACATCATGTGTGTGACACATGCATAGCCACCTGCCTAGTGTTCAGGGTAATACCATGTTGCACATGGACCAGGACTGTAATGCCTACTCCGTACATCGAAGGCACTCTGTTCTCCCACTCCCGTGTGTCAGCATACATATTGGGCATTGTGAAGAGTGCACTCAGGTGTGTGCCTCTGTGTCACCGTGGTGTGGCCTTGCTATTTGGACTCCTGGAGTGTTTAACAATTTGGGGTGGCCAGCCATCTGAGTTATGACTGTGGGATCTGCACATAGGTCAATGCATAGGTCTCTGATCCCTTGACTGTGCACAATGTTGTATGAAACATTGAGGTGCCGGCAGCTTTGGTTCATTCTCATCAGACGGTGAAGTGCTCATGTGTATGGATTTGTGTTTGCAGTCACTCAAATGTCTCATTTGATTGACGTGGGATCATCTCAGTCCTCAGGATGTGGGTGGCCAGGGTGCACATGTGCACCTGTCAGCTACAGGGCTTACATTTCTAAAACTCCCCTGATTGTGACACAGTGCAGACTGGTGTTGTGTGTATGCACTGCCCCTGTGACAGGAGACAGTTATGACTGACTTGCCAGACAGGCCTGTGCCATGACATTCTAATCGCAAAGGATGATCCAGCAGTGGTGTGATATGTCCTGCATGCACACCATTGTTGCATTGTCTATCAGGACATCATTGTGTCTGGTGATGGAAGCAAAACCCGCATATCAACAGAGACTTTGCCCATCACTTTTCCTGACACATGTACTGAGCCAGTGGCAGGAGATGGCATGTGTTTGGAGTGACACATTTCCATATATACTCTTGGATGTCCAACAACTGTGTATGTGGTGCATGTGTGCACATATGATTAGTCGCATACAACAGGCAGCAGACAGATGGGTGCATGGACAGGTAGGATATGTGTGGCATGACTGACTGTCAGGCAGACAATGGGCTTCTTGAAATCAGTGTCAGCACGAATTGCAATGTCTAGCAAATGATGGCAGTGCTTGCTCTGTGATGTGCTGTACTTACTGTGGTGTGTGTGGTCAGTACAGGTGACTAATGTTGCTCTGTTTATCCTGATTGTTTGCAGATACATCCACGGCCACAGGAGGAGACAGCTCCACAGACCAAGAGGAGCGGCAGAGCCAGACTGGGTCCACTGCATGGGAGACCGAGGGACCCAGTGGCATGGAGGGTGAGGGGAGCCACACTGAGAATACCTCAGCTACGACTACCTCGGCTGGGGAAAACAGCATCTCCAGTGAGGACTCCCTTGTGGAGGCGGGTGTCAGCAGACCAGAGGCAACGTCAAGCAAGTCTGTCCCCGCCACCACCACCATCTCCACCCTCCCATCTGCTCCCATCCCACATGTCCGTGGAGGCTCCCGTGTAGGGAGCGTATCTCCTTCATGCCAGGCACTGCACCCCCTGCCTCTGTCCCCCCTGCTGCCCTGAGTGTGGAGTCTGTGGACTTGCTGAAACAGATCCATGTAGGGCAGACATCAATTCTGAGTGTCCTCCATGCACACACGGGTCTTTTGACACAACTGGTGTGATTCATGGAGGGCATGTCATCTGGCATGTTTGCCCTACATCGGACCAATCAGTCCATGGCCTCCTCACTGCCGGCAGCAGTGTCCCTCCTGCAACAGTCCCTCGCCCCTCCTACCTCTGCCCCATCCACAATACCCAGCACCCTACTTGTCCCAAGCACACACACACCGGCACCGGCACGCACCAGCACAGACACAAGCAGCACACACACCAAAATCCAGATGCACACGCATGCACAGTCAGGGGACTGATTCCTCACTCACAGGGGCTGGGGCCCAGACACACACACACGCATCCACGAGCACTGCGCAGTCCTCAGATGCCTCTCTCTCCAAAAGCCCTTCCCTTGCCTCACCTGCAACCCCCCCCCCAGAAGCTCTTCCTCTGTGAGCTTGGCCTCTTCCCCACAGATACACCTGACACGAAGTCCAGGCGGAAGAGGCGACCACCACACACAGAGGGGAGTGCCCCTCACATCCGGACACCCTCCCCCAGGCACAGGCAGACAGAGGACCCCATTTGTAAGTCCCCCCGGACCAGGAAGGGCAAGACCCCACCACCACCACCATGCAGCTCCACCACACAGTCTCTCTCCTCCATCCCCCAGGCCACCACTGCACAGGTTCCACTGCCACACCCTGCTGCAGGTTCCCCCACACACTGATACCGCATCCCCAAACTGCTTAGGCCCTCCCCCCTACCACTTGCTCTTCCACCCCCAAACCAGACGCTCTGCCTGTTTGTGCCACTGGTGTGGAGACCGGGTCCCCCCCTCTGTCCTGCCCACCTCATCTGCCCCCCCTTCCACTCCCTTGGAGTTGTGCACTGCAGTGGAGTCCACAACCCCCTCCTGACTGACGGGCAATGCAGTGGGGACCCAGTCCACACCATCTGACCGGCCCACTGCAGTGGTTGCAGCACCCACAACATCTGAGTTGTGCCCTACAGTGGTGCTGGCCCCCACTTAGTCAGACACCTCCACTGCAGTTGCCAGTGACACTCCTGCACCCACCACCCCTTCACTGCCTCCTTCTGGCATCCCCTGATCCTGTCCCTGCGGTGCCTGGCCTGCCCCTTGTATGCCCCTCCGAGGGGGATGTCCCCTGTCCGTAGCAGTGCAGGCAAGCAATGGGTGACAAGTTGTCACGTATCACCCTATTGGGACTGTGTATTTGGACTGGCCATTGGCCTTAGTTTCTTTTGGACTTCAATTTTTAATTTAACATTTGCTAAATAAAGCCTCTTTTTGTTTAATTGTGGTTTTTCTTTGGATGTACATGATGTAGATGAGTATCATCATGCATTTGCAGTTGTAATAGTGTTCAGATCAGGAAAATGAAGTGTTGCTGTGATGGACTCCATGTGGTCCATGGGATATGTGTCCTAATGTATTCTGGATCTATAGCATCCTTTGCTGCAGTCTGAGGGTGTAATGTTCAGCATTTGACACATGGATGTACGTTTTGCATTTGTAAATTACCATCTTTGGCTTACACTGATGCACATCTGGTGTGCTTACCACTGTTCAATGTTTCTATTTCCCTGACTGTGTGCCCATCTCCACTGGGCATGCAGTTTAGCACATCAATGTTGAAGGACTCATCTGTGTATACAGTGCAACTTGCTTGACACGTGTTTAGGGTGTATGCAGATGACTGACGTGACACTCCCGTACCCAGGCTGATGTGAGCAGAGCCTTCAGTGTGTTGTAGTTGTTGACTCACTGACCGAGTGTTCTGCTGACATGTTTGAGTCGTGCACAGACAAGGTTTGGCACAGCGGACCTTCCACTGGAGTGGAGTGCCCTCATGGCAGTGTGTAATCCTGTGACATTGGCTGGGCCCGTGTTGTGTGTTGTGTGAGCATGTCTGTGTGTGTTCCCTTCCCTTTTCCTACACAGGCTGTGTCCCTAGGGATGTTCCTGTTTGTGATGCTTGCTGAGTTGTCCTGTGTTCATCCAGCATCTTGGACCTGGTTTCTCCGGGATGTGGGTGCATGGCAAACTAATGTTCATGAGGTTGTCATCCCTAGTTGTCTTTGTTGTCAGGGCTGGGGATGTGGGCAAACGCAGATGGGACACAGTCAGGATTCCCCTTGGCACTTGTGGGTTACACAAGTCATGTAATTTACAGTTTGTGGTAGCTTTCAGTGATTGTGACACGTTGTGTGTGTGACTGCTGCCACTCCTCAGGGTCAGAGCTGCAATGTTGAAAGTTTTCTATGTGTGTTCTTTGTGGGTCACCTTGGCTTCTTCATTGGTGTGTGACTGTGGCCGGGATCCCATTGATTGGGGTGGATTTCACGTCATGCCCATGTACGCCGTACTGTGCAGTGTGTCAGACATTCACAAGTCTTGTTGACTGGCCATGTGTGATGGGTTTCACACCTTAGTTCCCACCACCCCCCCTGGGATTGTCATGGGTGCATGTGCAATGTCACCAGTCCATGTGAGCTTCACAGCTGCACATTGGTGGAGATCAAGGTGTGTGGTGTTGAGTGTTTGCAAATGTGAGTTGTTGCATGGCTAGACCCCTACCTCCATATTGGCCTTGGCTGACAGGCCGTGCTGATTGATTTGTGCTTGTGTAGGTGTGATGGTAGTTAGTTGCTCTGGACACATGGCTGTGGTTCACTGTGTGAACGACATCTACCTTTGTCATCACAGTGGGATTATCATGCAGGCTAGTGTCACCACAATGCGGTGTCCCTGGGAGTAGTGCTGTGGTGGGTCTGTCTCTTGCTATGTTAGTTGCTGTTCCTACAAGCTTGTGTGACATGTGTAATTTGGGCTCCCTCTCATCTAACAATGCCTGATTGCCCACATAGGAAATCCGATCCATGAGTTACTTTTGTGTGGCACTGTATACACATCTGTGTAATTGGGATTCAGGCCTCCTCATATGTTGTGGGGTTGCCTGGGGACACTGGCACACCCCCCCATCACCTGTTGTGTTTGATATGCAGTGTGAGGCTGCCTGTTTGTGTTTGTGCATCTGCACCACTGCATTGGCATATCTTTAGTGTTGCATTGGTTGCATGTTGTTTGGTGCATTTCCCCTGCTGTCCCTGGGACTCCTAGGTCATCAGTCAGCACAATAATCATGGTTTGTATGTCCCATTGCTCCCATGGTATGGTATTTGTTCACCTCACATCTACAGTCTCCACAGGATATCTACATTTGTGTGTCCATTGGTGCAGATATGTGGGTCTGCATTATGATGGTCACTTCTGTCATTGTGTAATTGATAAATGTTGACAATGTCAGCCCCCATGGGTGATGTTTGTCTGCACATGGCCAAAGGTATGTCTTATTTGCACTGCACTGTTTGCCTCACGCAATCTAGGTTGCTATGGGACACAAGCACTACTTTGCCACTGATGTGTTTGTTGTTGTGTGACCAGGAATCATCCATGCTGTTTGGCAGTTGCAGCTTTTTCCATGACAACACTTAGATTTTGGTCACTGTGATGATGGGGGTTTAGACCCCATTGCCACAATGTTCAAAATGTGCTTCAGCTATGGACCCCACACTTACATTTTGGTCACTGTGATGATGGGGGTTTAGACCCCATTGTCACAATGTTCAAAATGTGCTTCAGCTATGGACCCCACACTTACATTTTGGTCACTGTGATGATGGGGGTTTGGACCCCATTGCCACAATGTTCAAAATGTGCTTCAGCTATGGACCCCACACTTACATTTTGGTCACTGTGATGATGGGGGTTTAGACCCCATTGCCACAATGTTCAAAATGTGCTTCAGCTATGGACCCCTGTTAGAAATGGGATCTCTGGTTGGCTAAGGCTTGCGCCAAAGCCAGGCAGAGACCACCACTCTAGTCAGGGCGAGGGAGTTACACGCCAAAGATAACCCCTCCTCACCCCCTTGGTAGCTTGGCACGAGCAGTCAGGCTTATCCCGGAGGCAATGTGTAAAGCGGTTGCGTACGCACACAGCAACAACATCCCAGGCACACCACAAAAGGAACTCCACACAGGGTTATATCAAAATAGCCTTTGTATTGTAATAACACATTAGAATAGTAATCACATAATATACACTGTGCCAACTGGCACTGGGCAATATTTACACAGGATTATTTACACTTGACAGGGCCAACTGGACCACTGTCAGAACCATCACAAAGTGAACTTAGTAAATGTAGGACATATCATAACCGTAGAACACAACCAGTAATCACTGGCAACACTGTACTCAGCATCATCCTGTAACATAAACCACATTATGCACAGTATCACATTAGGCGCAAAATACCTTATACGCCAACCTTATAAGCCTAAACACATTAGACCAGAACCTCCTAAGCATAACTCACATTAGGGGCATAACTCACAGTAGAGGATAACTCACAACCTAAACGCATTAGGGAATAATAACCTCACAAGCATAAACACATTATGCAAAACCTCATAATCATGGAAGTCCATTAGAGGCATAAACAGGGTGCGTAAATCACAGTAAATGCATCACATTTCCTAGCACCACATATTAGGACACAAATCACATTAGCACATAACCTCACAGTAGAAACCATAGTAGAGGCATAAATCACATTTAGGGCCTGGCGCCCTATTAACCTCACATTCCCCTGGGCCAACTGGCCATCTCAAAAAGGGGGCTCAAAATGCCCTATGTCCAAAAGTCAGGGCTGCTGCCTATGCAGCAACAGTCAAGGGTGCGCACTTTGCGCAGGCCTAAACGTTGCAGCTGGGACTAAGTGCTGCGCAGCTCTGAATGTCAGGGGCAAAGGAGTGCATCTCACTCCCAACTCAAAAGGTATGTCCCCAAATAAAGAATAACCTAAACGGTGCAGCTGCCCACTACTTGCTGGGCAGCTGTAAATAACAAATAAGGGCCTGGGCTCTCAATGTGCCCTTGGAATAAATGCCAAAGTGTTGCAGCTGCCCGCGCTGGTGCGGTGCAGCTGAGGATCAAGAAAAAGGGGCCCTGGCACATCTGTGCCTACGGGGCCTCACTGGGGCTTCTCTGAAATCATGCCCCCAAAGTGTGCCAGCTGCCCTCTAGCAAGCGGGGCAGCTGAAAATATGGCCAACCTGATAGGGAAAGCACGGGCCTCTCTGGGCCCTCCAGCATTAAATCTGCCCCCTCGTTGGAGCGACGCCGGCTCTGAAACAATTATGCCTACGTGTGAGCCCTGCGGGCTCTAAAAACAATTATGCCCAAGTTGGAGCAGCCCGCTGCCAGACGGGGCCGCTCAACAGATCGGCACCGGCACTGGTGCCTTTAACTCGCCTCCCACCAGCTAACCCCACTCACCGGGCTCTCTCTCTGCCGGGGGGAGGCCTCTGATCCTTGCGCTCTTCTTCTGCCTTCACCCGGGCCCCCTCCGGGGACCCGGGACTTCGTTGTGGAGCCTGCGAGGCTCCGGCAGGCATTTCTCGGTGGGACTTCTCTTGCGGCGGCCTGCAGGGTCGCTGCTTGCTCCGGCCGCACTCCTCCCTTCACCCGGGCCCCCTCCTGGGACCCCAGACTTTTAGATGGAGCCTGCGAGGCTCCGGGCGGATCTCTGGTGGCGAGTGGGACTTCCTTTCCTCAAGCGGAAGTCCCGCCCCGCTCCAGGCATCGGCTGCCTGACTTCCTGGTCGCCGCAAGATCGCGGCGGCCGTTTCTCCTTCTCTGGGCGGCAGTGAAGGGTAGGCTCCCTCTAAATTTAACATATAAAGCGGGGTGGGCACCCGCTGTTTTACCAAAAAAAAATGCATAACGCGGGGTAGGCTCCCGCGCAGAGCAGGCAAAATGCGGGGTGGGCACCCGCTCTTCCCATGCACTGTGAGGGAATCCCCATGTCGGGAATCCCTCGGAAATGATCGCAGCTTAGCGCTGCAAAGCCCACACACTCCTCTCTCCTGGGGATTAAAAATCAGAGCACTCACGAGGCGCTAGGAGCAAGCAAAAGTCCTGGATCTAAAGAAAAGCAAAAGGTCCAAGCAGGAAAGTCCTTCCAGGTCTATGGGGCATAGCAGAGCCTAGGGAGGCCAGCACACAGGGCCCTCCAGCAGGGAGGAAAGGCCCCATGGCGGTTCCTCCTGGGCCCCAGCGTCAGCAAGCCCCCAGCATAGAACAGCACTAGAACTGAACATTTTCATGGGGTCACAGCCCCTTCTTTTATACACATATTTCCCTTGGTGTCACAGCACAGGGCTTGGGGATACCAGTCAGAACTGGTATAGGGGGGATTTGGAGCACTTTGCTTTGCTCAGCTCCTCTCTCCTTTCAGAGTGTAGGCTAGGGACATCAGACGCACCACAGGAGGTGGAGCCAGCATTGTAGAGGGAAGGCACAGCCCTATTCAGGTCCCAGGTGCAACTCCTCCCACCCATCTACATGGAGATCTCTCCATTCAGCACTGTGCTGACTCACCCTGCCCCTCCTGGAGCCACACACACCTCCCAGTCCCTGTCACTCACAAGCCAGACATGCAATTCACATCAGGCAGGCAGACACAGAGCACACATAAATGCCAACTTCTAAAAGTGGCATTTCTACACCAGTTATAATAAATCTGTGCACACCATTGCGCAGCATTTATTCTCACGAATTCACACATACTAAACTTGACCACACTGCTCCTCTCATTACAGGAATTACCACTGACACACTCATCCTCAATGCATTCCTATGGGAGGCAGGTCAATCTCACTAAATGTGCACAGAGCGCACACGCACTTTCCACTGGACCACAGTGCGAAAGTGCCCAGAGGCCTAAAACCACCAACACTAGGTTACAGACCAGGCAAAAAGTTTAGGGGTGAACCTGCTAAAAAGGGCCAAGTCCAACAACCCCACACTTACATTTTGGTCACTGTGATGATGGGGGTTTAGACCCCATTGCCACAATGTTCAAAATGTGCTTCAGCTATGGACCCCACACTTACATTTTGGACACTGTGATGAAGGAGGTTTAGACCCCATTGCCACAATGTTCAAAATGTGCTTCAGCTATGGACCCCACACTTACATTTTGGACACTGTGATGAAGGGGGTTTAGCCCCCATTGCCACAATGTTCAAAATGTGCTTCAGCTATGGACCCCACACTTACATTTTGGACACTGTGATGAAGGGGGTTTAGACCCCATTGCCACAATGTTCAAAATGTGCTTCAGCTATGGACCCCACACTTGCATTTTGGACACTGTGATGATGGGGGTTTAGACACCATTGCCACAATGTTCAAAATGTGCTTCAGCTATGGACCCCACACTTACATTTTGGACACTGTGATGATGAGGGTTTAGACCCGATTGGCACAGTGGTCATGGTCTGATTGCATTGTGGAGGCCACACACATTTATGTGTGACACATGTGATGGGGGGTCACATTGTATGTTCATTGTCATGTTCAGTGTTGTAGGCATTTGACACAGACTACACACGCTTGTCATCATGTTGGGGTGATGTCTTTTTCTGACATTCCTTATGTTTGAGTATGCTGGTTGTGTCATGCATTACCCGTCCTATGAGTGGGGATGGTAGTGGTGGTAGGCATCCAGGCCCCCCTGAGTAGGGGTGGTGGTAGTGGTAGGCATCCATCCCCCTATGGGTGGGGATGGTAGTAGTGACAGGCATCCAGGCCCCCATGAGTAGGGATGGTGGTAGTGGTAGGCATCCAGGCACCCATGAGTAGGGGAGGTGTTAGTGGTAGGCATCCATCCCCCTATGAGTGGGGATGGTAGTAGTGACAGGCATCCAGGCCCCCCTGAGTAGGGGTGGTGGTAGTGGTAGGCATCCAGGCCCCCATGAGTAGGGGTGGTGTTAGTGGTAGGCATCCATCCCCCTATGAGTGGGGATGGTAGTAGTGACAGGCATCCAGGCCCCCTGAGTAGGGGTGGTGGTAGTGGTAGGCATCCATCCCCCTATGGGTGGGGATGGTAGTAGTGACAGGCATCCAGGCCCCCCTGAGTAGGGGTGGTGGTAGTGGTAGGCATCCATCCCCCTATGGGTGGGGATGGTAGAAGTGACAGGCATCCAGGCCCCCCTGAGTAGGGGTGGTGGTAGTGGTAGGCATCCAGGCCCCCATGAGTAGGGGTGGTGTTTGTGGTAGGCTTCCATCCCCCTATGAGTGGGGATGGTAGTAGTGACAGGCATCCAGGCCCCCATGAGTAGGGGTGGTGGTAGTGGTAGGCATCCAGGCCCCCATGAGTAGGGGTGGTGGTAGTGGTAGGCATCCAGGCACCCATGAGTAGGGGTGGTGGTAGTGGTAGGCATCCATCCTCCTATGAGTGGGGATGGTAGTAGTGACAGGCATCCAGGCCCCCCTGAGTAGGGGTGGTGGTAGTGGTAGGCATCCATCCCCCTATGGGTGGGGATGGTAGTAGTGACAGGCATCCAGGCCCCCCTGAGTAGGGATTCATGGTTGGGTCGTCTCGTTCGGGTTTCTCGTGGCTTCGACTCGTACTCGTCGCTGGCTTGTTCGTCTCGTCGCCGTGGATCGTCTTGTGGCGTGAATCGGAGCTTATGTACAGCTCTCCCGGATGCTCTGACGTGCCAGACGTAGCGACGGGTTCGGCGTGTACGGAAGGCGCATCGTACTAGTCTGGCCGGAAGGTGCTGTGTATTTGCTTCCGTGCGACTCGATTCGGCGTTTACGGATCCGGCTCGGGCGGGGAACAGGAGCCGAAATGGGTAAGTACGGCTCGCTCGGAATCTGTGCTGTTATGCGCATCGTACTTGCTCGTTCGGACGACTGTTTGAATCGGTCGGGAAACACGCGTTCGGCTTGTTTTTTTTCCAGACGAATACTGTTAGGTGCGCTTCCGGCCGAGATCGGAATCGACCCCTTACTGTGCAAAATGAATTGCACTATTTTCTGCACACCGGATGGTGTTGCAATACAGACCCCGGATGAAGATCATGTTTATAAGTTCATGATAGCCAAGTAAGGTACAGAAATAGATGAGATGTTCTCTTTGATAACAAAAAACGAATTACCAGAGGAACTAAGAACTACAGTG
>CAWUFW010023312.1:0-77977 GCA_963921515.1 Calotriton arnoldi
ACACCACGGCATATATGTGTCCCCTCCCCCCTTTATCTGATAGATCGAGTTTTTCTATTCGTTTTTCTTGTAGCTGTTTCATCTGCTCAACCTGTATCCCTGGTTAAGGACCAGTCCAACATCAGATTCAGACTGTTCTCCGTTTTTTCCTGGCTATTCTTTTTGCTTAATCTGCATCCTTGGTTAAGGACAAGCCTCTCATCAGATAGGTAAGCGTTTATTTTTCATTTATTTTTCGTTTATCTTCCGTTTGCTTACTATGGTCCGATCTTCATACGCTCTCGTTACTGTAATCTGTGGGTCCCGATACGGGGACGGCCGATCCTATTTCTTTATTTATTTTTTCATTCATATTCTTAGATCCATCGCATTTGTTGGCATCCGTATTTTAATCTGATTCCGTTTCCTGGTCCCACCCATCTGAACAGGGAAATTCGTTTTTGGAGACGCATCCACTGTGTTGCCATAATTTTGATTCTTTTTTTCTCCGGTAAGAATTTTGTCTTAGAACATCCTACGTCACAGCTTCTCCATGGTTGGATTCTCTACATAGCTAGGATGTGGTGTGTAGGCCGCTAATATTGGCCATGTGGCCCCTTCTCTTCCGAGCGGGCCGAGTCTTACTCTTCTTCTTATGTGGGTTAGGGCGCCTTTAAACCAGTATAAGTGTTCCTGGTATGTGAGCGGAACCTCAATGTCCTCAAACGGACAACATTCCGCTTGTGCATCTCCTTCTGTGTAGAAGTGAAATGTTTTTGTTCTTGCATTTGCTGCTGGGAATGTAACCCACGAATAAAATACCTCTGTTCTGTTTGATTCGTGTGCCTCAATCACAAACGCTAGTATGCCACCCCTGGCTGTTACACTATGTGCAAGTATTTTCAGGGTGACTGTATTTCTAAGATTTGGTGCAATTTGTATTGCATCTGCATTATCCTCCTCGTCTGAGAAGTGCAGTCCATGTTCAACTCTCTCCATGCTTTCCACGGTTTCAGTCATTTTTCGAGAAGAAGAAGTATCTCAAGGTAACTAAGATAAGGTGTTTATGCACAATTTTAGGAACACTGTGTCCTTCAAGCTTGATTAACCAACAGCCAATAAATAGGATGTTTTAGCCTACTCAGCTGTGGCGGAGTTTGTGCCCACCCACTCCAGACATCTCTGGTGTTTTGTGAGTAGGGGTCTCTGAGAATAGCACGACTGAACTACTCAGATTCTACTGTTAAATAAGTACTCAACCAACGTTGGCGGCGCCATGTCGTGTAGTTCCTATATTACCTATACAGGATCTGCGCGTTTGGATAACATAAACTGTGGGATTCGTGGCGGACAGATTCCGAGCACCCCCACCGGATACGTTAGCCTGTCTGTATTAGCTAGCTCACAGTGCCACTCTAATCTCCTCTTATCATGGAGAGAATAGATTCTGGCAACCTCAGAACATGACAACCCTGATCCCTCAGAATCGTGAAAACAATATACTACCTTTCGCTCAGTCACTCGTGCTCACTTAGTTTGTCTCAGAGAAACACAGAATAAACAGGCTGGGCGTTTCAATAAGTATTTATTGAACAGTTGTTATTCTAGTGTAGAATAGATGAGCTGCAACAACCATTAGACAGTAGCAGAGATATATGATTAGAAATACTACGAAAGTAAAAGGATGGTATAGTTCTACCATCTTGCAGAAATCATGATTATATACAAGTACATAAAACACATGATAAAAGGTGTGTACTCCTACGATGTCTCCCTAACTAGATGTACCTATATGTACCTAGCATCTGTGTAGGTGTTATGACAAGAATCCCTCTAGGGTCTAGTCCACATCATTACCTGAGAATGAGAGAATGTGGGAGCCCGTCCTGGTCTCGAGTTGGACACCCCGCGAGGGATGTTAGACCACTGCGAGCTTGAGCGTCTTCATGCAGGAACCTCAGCGTCTCTGGTCAGTGTGTCAGCCGGGAAGTCACGGTCTCCTCTGTTTATCTTAGCAAGAAGTGATGTATATATACCCATGGGTCTCCCCAGGGGTCCTACCTTGCTGTGTTACTGTGTCGGCCTAAAGGATGACGTTGGGCCTGAACTTTATACAGAGATATTATACAGGAGATGGTAATCCTACTGTTAGTCCTGCTGTGCTTCCAAGAAGCCTCATGCATAATGTATGAGAATCGAACCAGGGAAAAACCTGCGTTCTGAATGCAGTGTCATATCTAGGTAAAAGGTCAGTGCCTAAGAACCGTTATGTATGTAATGTAGGGAAGGATGTAGGTGAAAGGTTGCGATGTTACCTGTGCCTATATAGGGTACCTGTATGAAATATAACACTTGTAGGTAATCAATCCAGTAGCCAGTAGTGTAGATTATATAGGTAGGTTTATTCAGTTACAAGTAAGATGGTAAGTATTGTTGTGCCCCACCGGGAACAGTATCCTGCTGCTCAGCCCCACTCATTCCAACTGATCACTCATCCAAACCATGCACTCATGAACATTCTATTACATCACATTCACACAGGCTGAGCATCAAGGAACTAGGAGACAACATGATATAACATATCTCCTTCCTTCAGGAAACAAAAGAAATGACAGGAAGCTAAGTGGAAGGAAATGCATATTCCATACTTCATGTAAATATAAGTAACCCATCCTTAAATTACAAAGAAAGATCACATTCCATAAATTATTCCATTACTTAGGTTGTAAAATAAAATCATGTTGATCACATTACATGAATCATTACACTCTTTGAATTGTAAAGTAAGGTCACGTAAGATTACATTACATAAATCACCCTGCGCCTCATAAAGATCACATACTATATATCTTCTAAATAGCAGGATACAACTTGTACATACATCACTTCACACCTCGCAGGACAGAGGAACTCACACACTCCTATTACTGCACAACTTGCAGGACAAAGGAACCAACGCATTACCACTACTGCACACACTGCAGGACAAAGGAACCCTCAAGTTCCCACTACTGCACACATTGCAGGACAAAGGAACCCTCTTGTTCCCACTACTGCACACACTGCAGGACAAAGGAACCCTCACATTCCCACTACTGCACGCATAGCAGGACAAAGGAACCCTCATGTTCCCACTACTGCACACACTGCCGGACAAAGAAACCCCTATGTTCCCACTACTGCACACATTGCAAGACAAAGGAACATGAGGGTTTATTAGTCCTGCAGTTTGTGCAGTAGTGGGAACGTGAGGGTTCCTTGTCCTGCAAGTTATGCAGTAGTGGGAACATGAGGGTTCCTGGCTGTAGACACATATCACATATTTAAAACTCCCAAAAGGTAAATTCTGTAGGCTGTTTGTCTTCAAGCCCATGTGTCAAACATCATTTCTGTAGGCTGATACTCTTTAAACCACACATGTTAAATGCCCAATACCTCTATTCTGTAGGCTGTTGGTTGTAATAGACCCCGGTGGGGCATCCAGGGCGTTGGTCAGCTTTCTCTTCAGACTCAGCTAGCTTCTCTTAGGCTCTTTTGTAGTTTCTTGGCTTCTCACACGTTGTTCTTTATTCCATCCTCATCACCACTTTTGTAAACAAGGTAAGACCCTAGTAGGTATTCAATCCAGTAGTGTATATTATGTAGGTAGGTTTACTTAGTTACAAGTAAGATGGTAAGTATTGTTGTGCCCCACCGGGAACAGCATCCTGCAGCTCAGCCCCACTCCCGCTCAGCCCCACTCATTCCAACTGACCACTCATCCAAACCATGCACTCATGAACATTCTATTACATCACATTCACACAGGCTGATTAGGAAGGAACAAGGAGACAACAGGATATAACACTGCCCTCTCCTCTTTCTGCGATCACACTTTTTTGCACGGATGGCAGCCAGGTGCTTTACAATTCACACCGTTTTGTGGTTCTGTTGTGGGTGGTTTAGGCTGGGTACTGCTCTGCTGTGCGAAACATAAATGAACCCAACGTCTGGGCCAGCTGAAGAGCCTGGATTAATTTTAGGTTTCGCCTGCACAACACTTGCACAGTGCTTGTGAAATCTTTTGTTTTTAATATAAACTTAAAAGGAGCTTCCATCCGGCCCTCTCTACTTCCTCACTTTTCATTGGTTCCTGTCCTTTCCACTAACTTTTCCTCCATTTCTATTGGTTGTAGCATATTTTCCTGCATTTACCAATGCTTGTTCCTACCCTGCTTCTCTTTCCCGTCGCCGAAATACTGTTAACATCCGCTTTGGTAGTGCTATTTGTTTTCATAAAGTTTTGCCTCTTTTTTTTCTTTCTGCAGATTTACCTAGCACACCTTATCACTGGGAGACATTAAGGGGCCGATTCGGGCCGGAAATCTCTCCGACCGAGCCGGACCCGGAGAGAATTCCGACCGAATCGGACTCTGGCAGTCCGACCGAACGAGTACGATGCGCACGCATGCACCCGGACTCGATTCGGTCGGACTCCCATTGAAGTCAATGGGAGCCGGTCGTACAACGCGTACGCGGCCTCCCATTGACTCAATGGGTGCGAGGCGAACAAGGGCGCCCCCTACAGCGGGTACGCGTTGAAGCACATCGTGCCGTACAAGCACAGGTAGGGGGGACCCATGGGTCCCCCCTGTGTGCGACTCGCGCGGCCAAGCGTACAGGGGGGTCCGACGCGGACCCCCAAAGTCCGGCTCCGACAGCTCTTTCGAGCCGGACGGCGCGAGTCGGTCGGACTGCTCGCGGTGCGCATCGTACTTACCCGGCCGGGGAACGTCTCCATTGCGCGGTGCGAGTTGTGTCCGTGCGAGTCGGTCGGAGCGTGTTGTAACCCCGTTCGAGTCGGTCGGCGATTTCGCGGGCGCTTGCATCGTACTCGCTCGGCCGGACCCGCGTACGATTCGGTCGGGAAACAGGGCTCCTAATCGGATCCGGTAATGCCGAATCCGATTCGGAGCCCTACCGGCCGAGATCGGAATCGGCCCCATAGTGATTTGTTCAGAATCACACAGTGTTGCGTCGCCGAGGCTCGAACCGGATCCCCATCTCTCGAGTCAGCAGCTCTGGCCACTGCCCACATCCTCTCCACTCCCTTGATACTTGCTTCTTTTTTCTTTCCCTTCTTAATCCACCTCTCTGTCTCTCTCACGTTCCTTTTCCATCTGCAGACCCCGCTAGCAGGCCCCTCATCTGTCACATGCTGCCCTGTCACCACTCTCCCGTGTCTCTGCTCCATGCAGATCTCCCTCCTGCGTTCTGTCGCTCACAGCCCGGGACACTGTGATGCATGCCTGGGCCACTCTCAGACTTCACAGAGTCTGTTAGATTTCTTTGATTGGTAAGAGGATTGTTGGGGCGGGGGGAGGTTGTAGTTTACAGAGGTGCTCACACAACTGTCTAGTGAAAGAGAAGGCTTGCACACCATGTGAAAGAGAAGGCTTGCAAGCCATGTAAAATCTTCCATTCAGCTCTGAGGTCCCTTTAAAAATCTACATTTCCGACATGTGGCAGTCTGACACACTCATTGCACATTACGTCTCTTCGAGGGGCTGCTACAATAAGAGGCTTGTTTGAGGGGTAGGCAAGTGGGGGGGCTGGGAGATGCGGGTTTTACTCCTGCCTATCGTGGTTCAAGAACAATCTTTTCATTTTTGACAGATCGCCTAATTTGCCTGTGCATGTAAATGTGAACATAACGTGCATGTTTGTAAAGTGCACGTTCACCTCTGGGGCTTCTTGGTGCTGAATAACAGAGGTTTATTGTTACCCACCGCAGTGGTACTCATTTTATGCTTCATGTACATATGTAATTTAAAAGTAATTTTATTTTTTACTGTCCCAATCACACGTACGTCCCTACGTTTGTGTAATCTAATCTCAGGTCAATTCACAGCACCGCGCTGTGCCTAGAAGAAAACGTCCGTAAAGCTCTCTGTTTATCACTTCAACAAGATCTACATTGTGTCGGTCAGTGGCTTGCTGCAGAGGTAGTCTTCTGAGGAACTGCCGGGATTGTGTGATCCTGGGCAACTCACTCTGTATCACTGTGCTTAAAATCGTAATTCATCAAAGTGAAGAGTTGTTAGAAGTAGTCCAAAATCAGTGCATATCATTGTGTGAAAATGGGATAGTGTGTAATCTTATTTCAAGCATAAATTATACATCTCAGGTTGCATTCACACTCCCTAATTTGTCATGAGTTAAGCACCCTCAAGTGGAATGTGTCAATTTGTGCGCATGAAATCGAGATCCTAAATGTTTGAGTTAAATAGTGGATAATGTTAGGTTCGAAAACCATGCCCTTGAGTACCCCCTCCTTGGCGCACCCTGATAACGCCCAATAGTAAATCTGCACACATGTTGGTTCCATGAGAGCAGTAATTCCAAAGCCTAAAGACCCCAGTCAATGTGACATCAGTTTTATGCACCACATGAACATGAAAGTTATTATTACTTTCTTATTTTTTATGTATTTAACAAGATTTCGTTTATATTTAGTCACAATACAGAGTTGAGGTGATGATGAGGACGACCACATGCCCGGTAGATGCCCTAAGATCATGAAGACGGGTTGTCTTTTATTATGAATCCTCTCAGGTGCCTGCATGACCTTAACATATCTAAACTGGCCTGACTATACAATGTTCTTTCATATGCCTGACCTCAAGATGTCCTCAGACATGCCTGACCATAACATCCTCAGACATGTGTGAACATAATATGTATGTAGGTGAAAACTAATGCATTTACCAATGCTTGTTATACTGATGTAGAATTACACAGAGACCAGAGGGCCTGCTGAGAGAGTGAAGAGGCAGCTAAACCTGCAGATGGGGTGACCGTTCAGTAGATAATGGGTGCATTGTGGCCCGGAGCGCTTTGGACTTCCAGAATGGAATGTCAGCGAGAAGTGATCTCAGTAACATTTAGTATTAGCATAGAGCTGCCCCAAGTAAGATCAACCAAGTCATTTATTACCAGCTTTTGAAGGTCGGGTCTGGAAGTACATCGACCCAATTAAGTTTGAATCTTGTTTAGTAAATTCTACTCCAAACCTCAGTTCCGATGTAGAATTGGCAGTCTCCTCATACTCCTCTTGAATTAAGGCCACGGTTGACTCCCTAGCCCCCATTAAATTGATTACCCAACGACGAAAAAGAACTTCAGAACCGTGGTTCACAGACAAGCTTAGTCTGCAAAAACAGCTTTGCAGAAAGAAAGAACAACAGTGGAGATCCAAATACGATCTACTCGACAGGGAGAAGTACTCACGAGTTATAATAGATTATAAAAAAATGATTTTGGAAAAGAAAAAGCGGTATTATACTGAAAATATAGCTCAGGCCAAAATTTTGGAAAAAGAGCTATTCTGCACAGTGAAAAGTTTAGCAATAACATCAGAACCCATATGCAATAATGGCGACCAGATCTTTTGCAGTGTTTTAGCTAAGTTTTTTAAGGGAAAAGTGGAAGATGTATTGAATTCTTTTGTCAACAAGAGTCTTAATTATACATCAAACAACTCTCAAACGTTGCCCAGACATTAAAGGATGGGATAACTTTTCCCCTCTGAGTTTAGAAAAGGTATACAAGCTAGTACTCTCAACTACTTCTGGTTCACCGCTAGATCCATGCCCGCCCAGAATGGTTCACCTGGCAACAAAAATTATCAGCGAGCAGTTGACTAATTTGTTCAATGAAATTATTGTTACAGGCCATTTTCCGGAGAATTGGAGGATGACCTCTATACTTCCTCTGCTAAAAAAAACAAATCTGGATGTGCAGGAATCCAGTAGCTATAGACCTATTTCCAGGTTGCCATTTCTGGCAAAGGTCTTAGAAAAAGCACTGAATGCTCAGCTAGCCACTAAAAACAATGAATTACTGGATCTAACACACTTTGGGTTTCGAGAAGCACACAGCATGGAAACAGCCCTTATTGTGGCTTCCGAAGAATTAAGAGGGATCTTAGATTCGGGAGGGAAGGCCATGCTGATTCTTTTAGACCTCTCAGCGGCCTTCGATACGGTGGAACATAACATTCTTGCTAACCGACTCTCAGAATCTGGAATTAAATGCCAAGCTCTTAAACTTCTTAAATCTTTTTTAGCAGTTAGAGTCCAATTTGTGCAGTTGGGAGCATGCTCCTCTGAACAGTTTAGGCTGCCATGCGGAGTACCACAAGGCTCAGCTTTGAGTCCTACTTTGTTTCACTTATATTTAGTACCGCTAGCCAAGCTTATGATAGAGCGTCATGATGTTCTGAAAATTGTAGGGGTGCATCATAATCATGGTTAGTCCGCACCCGTATATATATGCACCTATATGTTGCATTGTATTAAACATTGATTAGTAGAATTGTAAGTAATAACGAAATGTGTAAATGTAATGTTAGAAATTATGTAGTGAAGAAGTGAAGTGGCATTTAAATGTGTTTATATAATCTTTTATTGCAATTGCTTAATGAATTAGTTTGTGTGTAAAATAATGTATTAGATTTAAATGTGTATCATATTAAAGTCGCATATGTAGAAATGATTAATTTGTTTAATTGTGATGAGGTATAGTGCTTGCAATGTAATGTTTTATTAAGGTAACATTTGATGTGTAAAGGCCTCATTTACGTTTCATCATGAAGGCCTGTTCGTATTTCTTATGTTAGCTGGATTTGTAGGCCTGAAATATATTTTCCTGGACGAGCTCTCATTCAGCGAAATTGTGTGCGTGCAAGGTTGTTCCTTTCTCATGTTCCTTTTGCAGGTGCAAGGACATCGACTCCGTTAGTTAGACTGATGCCTTTTGTTTTAGGAGTTAGGTACGAAGGAGAGTTGCAACAGAGTATCCTAGAAGGCTGATAATTGGAGAAAGCCTGGGACCCAAGGACATCTCAACGGTCGATGGAAGAATACTGTGGAAGACTGCCTTTGGAAGGTGCCTGACCAGAAGAGGCGTTTCAGAGGCGTGTTCTATGGAATTTGGGTTTTGTATTAGGGACAGTGCCCCGAGGGTAGAGGCAGAAGAGAGGGAGATGCGAGCAGAGAGAGAGGTTACAGGGTAGAAGAAGGAATCGATCTTGAGAAAGGAGACTTAGAGTGAGTTTGGTAGCTTTGGCTACTGACCCTTACAACGTGAGTGTGCTTCTTAGGAAGTCTTCACGAGCTGACACCTTTTCTTGACTTTGCCTGGGAAATGCTAAGTAGGGATGTCATCGTAGTTATAGTGTAGGGACAGATTAACGGATTTCTTTTCAGGAATTAATGAAGACTAATTTAGAGATTGGCGCAGTCATTGCTTGCCTCATACTATTGGAGTTAATCATAACTTTTATGCTTCACCGAATTAGATTGGTGCGTAGGATGAATTTTGTATTAGTGCCCATGTATTTTTTTAACCTCGTCATGAGGTGCTTGTATGTTCAGTTATTTTTGGCTTGGTAATAAAACCCCTAAAATTTGAATCCGGAGTCAGTGGTCCTTTCGTGAGTCTAGATTTATTAAATTGGAATGTATCGTGAATAAATTGGTTTCTCCCCTTTACACTTTTCAGCAGGTAACAAAGGTCCAGTCGGCCTAGGATTCTTAGATAGATCTATGATAAGATAAGAATCCGGCGTTATCAGTTGGTAGCAGAGTAGGATGGTTACCTCTGTAGTAAGGGGAGAAATAGAGTAGAATAGTCATTGAGCCCACAGAGCCCAAGTGATGGTGATCCGGTGGATCGTGAGCGGAGGACGACAGTGTTCGATGGAAATCGGCGGAGAGTGACGGTGCGGCAGAAGCAGCAGCAGTTCGTTGGAGAGTGAGTATGAATAGGGATGTGTGCTTGTTAGATTGCGGTGTTATTTTGATTGTGTGATGTCTTGCGGAGTTGGAGTGAGAGTTGAGAGATTGTGGTTTCGGACTGTGAGCGCGCGCGCGCGGTCCATGAGATTTGATTTTGATATCCCGGGATAAGATATTGTGGTGTAGAAGACACCCAGAGTTGAAATTGTCTGACCAGAGATTGTGGGAGTCATGAGACGTCGTTGACTGACCCACCGGTGATAGGGAAACGTGTGCGTGAGTGCGTGAGTAACCGACGCAGGTCGTGGGTTATTGTATGTGAAATATTGAGCGATTGGATCCTATCTATTAAATACATGACTGTCCGGCCGTACGTGGGCAGATAGTCAGAGGCAGTTGTCCGGTCGTTTCGCGGACAGACGATTGCCAGAGTTGAGGTCGACAATTGTATGAGACTGTCCGGTCGTTTGGTGGACAGACAGTCAGAGAAGTGACTGTTCGGTCGTTTGGTGGACAAACAGTTATTTCAGAGTGTGAAAGAGACGCGTGAGAGTGTGTGAGATTCATTGAAAAGGAGGGGAACGGCTGTATGCGGAGGAAGAGTGACGTCAGGTACTGTCGCTGGTATTGGCGGACTAAGATCAGGAAGTAAAACAAAACACCGAGAGTAAAAGAAAGTGCTTTCATCATGAAATGTTTTAAAGTTTTGCGAGATATGTGTAGAGGAGATCGAAGGGTGGTTACTCGGGGAGGAGAAGAAGCCCCGCCCGAGGATACCCCAGCCCATTACATGGCTAAGAATGTGGGGTTGCATACTATAATTTGGCTTGAAAATTGGTATAAAATGACAGAGAAAGAGGGCGAATTGGCTTTCCCACGGTATGGTACTTTCAGGTTGGAAGTGTTGTATCAGTTGAAGTCGGTGATGTCTTCCTTGCGACCTCTACCTAGAGCGATGCAGTTTGAGGCGCTACATGCCTGGATCAGAGCAGCATATGACAGGAAAAGAGACCAAAGTCAGGAAAGAGTGAAAAAGTCAATCAGGGCATTTCAAGATGCGAGATGGGACGCACTGGAGAAAAGGTGGAGGGTGGAAACTATTGAGGGGGATAGGCTATTTCCACTGATGATAAAAGTAGGAGAGGCCCAGAAGAAGTGGGGTGAAGAAGACGATAGTGATGCAGTTGACAGCTTGTTAGATATGTTACTATCAGAAAGACCACCTCCATTCAACCCAGATTCAGAAGAGGGAAAATCAGCTCCAGCCGAACGGACTGGAGACTCGCAGACCCAACCTAGAGTGAGAGTAGTAGGGAGAATCTCAACAGGAACGGAAGGAATGAGGACACAGACACCAGCGAATTCCGATACTAATGGAGCTACAGGTGTTACCAGGTTACCGGATGCTCTTACAGTGCCGGTCACCATTGGCCCCATAGTGTCAGTATATGACCCAGATCAAGTAAGTGAGGGGAGACTAACGCAGACAGCAGGAAGTGAAGGGACTAGCTTTGGAGGGAATGGCATAGTGAGTGGGATAGCTCACCTTCCGAGACCCATAGAATCGAGTACGCCATGGCCAGCCACTGCAGATTCCTCAAGAGGACCGGTGGAAGTAAGAACGGTGAGACCAAGGTCTTTGGCCGATTCAAAATCTGATTTAAGGAAGTGGGAACCTCCAGTGAGGAACCAGAGTGATAGGATGGCAGGAGATTGGGATCGCGGAGACTCAGGAAGCTGACCAATCCTTAGGAGAATAAAGGAAGGGAATCAATGTGGAGATCAGAGCAGCGAGAAAGAAGAATCAAGTGGTACATCTAGTAGAGGGACCCTAAAAGTTGCTATAAGAGCAAACATGTTGGATGTGGTGAGGTTGAAGGCTGAAGTAGATGAGATTATTAGTGGCAACCTGCCTTTAGAAAGAGTGGAGCTTTATGAGCCAGATGAATTACTGTTTGTAGCAAAGGACGTAACTCGCAAAGCAAGGTCAGCACACGAGAAGTTGACAGAATTGGCAAGAAGGTATGAGCTGGATCTGTCCAAAATGAAAATGTTACAGTGTAGTCATAGATTACAGTACAGTGACCGGGAACTGGAAGAGAAGAGAGTCATAGGGTTGAAGGCTCATATTAGAGAATTGATCATAGGGTTACATGCATGGAGCATGCTCGACAAGTGGGAGGAAAGATGGTTTAAGAAGAAGAATACAAAAAGAGTGTAGGAGAGACACCACCTCCAGGAGGGGAAACAATAGGAGTGGAAAATTATCCCTTGCGGGAGGTACAGAATGGAGGGTATGTGCATGTGCCTTGGAGTAGAGGTGATTTGGCAGCATTTACAAATGAGTTTCCTCGGCTGAGGGAGAAGTCTGTTGAATGGTACAAGCAGGTCGATCGTTTTGTCAAAATCTCGAAAGTGTTGTGGGTCGACTTGAATACGTTGTTTGATATCATAGTACCAAGTGATTTGTGGGCAGCTTGTAAGGTTGCCGTTGACTGGCCAACTTCTGAACCAGACAGGGATTCTGTTACCAATGGTCCGTCACCAATTGTTATGAAAAGGTGTGAGCAGGTAATTACATGGCTGAAATCTAAGATCTCGCCACAAGATATTGATTGGGTCAAGATAGATCGAACTGTTCAGGAGCCGAAGGAATCTGTACATGAATATTACTAGTGGCTCTTGCAAGCCTTTAAGCAGTACAGTGGGTTAGACACTCTAGACCCCAAAGATATGGGACAGTTTGTGTCAAAGTTTGTCTTAGGTCTGAGGCCAGAAATCAGCTTTATGATTCAGCAACACCTGATCTGCTGGCAGAACAAGTCAGTGGACGAAATACTGCGGTATGCCAGGTACCGCAGCGATGAAGTGGACTTGAAACATAGGAAGCTTAAGGACAAGCTGATGCTAGTCCAGATGCAGACTGCAGACAGGGAACAACAGACACAGTCGAATGGAGGGACGCTGGGGAGAAGACAGGGAAACAATCAAGGAGGGAGCCAGAATGTGCAGGGTCAAGGGAAAGGGAAACCTGTAGACCCCAAGACAGGAGTGGATGTGGCAACACTGAAAAAGACCACTGCGTGTCACTTTTGTCACAAGATTGGGCATTGGAAGCGCGAGTGTAGGTTGAACCCAGCAAACCAGGTGCAACAAGAGGCAGAAACAGTGCAGGTACCTGAGGTGGTCAATACGGTAACGAGACCCAGATCCATGCAAGGGGGGACATTAGCCCCGCAGGTACAAGTTCTGCAACCTCCAAGGATTCCGCAGGGAACCCGAACGTACCAGCAGATGCCCCTTTTCGAGGATTATGACGAGTACAGCTCAGACCCGTTGGCATGACGGTGCCTGAGGGGGGAGGAAGACTGCACTCTTGGGGCAGTCTTAGAGGTAGACCAGAGGGGACCGTTTGTAGAGGCAGATGTTGGCGGTCATCCTACCACCTTTTTGGTTGATACTGATGCTACCCGTTCTACTGTGAGATCTGCAGTAGTTCCCAACCTACCCCTCTCAGGACAATCAATCCAAGTTGTAGGAGTGGCGAATAAGAAGATGACTAATCCATTGACTGAGCCGATTCCTGTGAGAATAGGAACTTTCCGAGATCGACACCAGTTCGTGGTGTGTGACTCGAGTCCAGTCTGCTTGTTAGGGAAAGATCTTTTGTGCAAATTGAATTGTACCATTTATTGCACGCCCAAGGGAGTGGAAGTACAGACAAAGGATGATGATGCCACCTTTAAGGTTGCAAATCAGCAATTGTGCATAGAGATGTATCCTGTGCTGACAGTGGAAGAGCTTCCACTTGACTTACGGGATTCTGTTTCATTGGATGTGTGGGATTTCACAGGAGAAGAGATCGGATTAATCAAGGGCGTAGAACCAGTTAAGATTCAAGTTAAGCAGAATGTCGAGTTCCCGAGAACGCCCCAGTACAATCTGTCACCAGAAACGATCGCAGGGATCAAACCTGTAATTGAGTCAATGATTAAGCAGGGCATCCTGAAGGAGATAATGGGCAGTCCATGTAACTCACCCATTATGGGATTGCAGAAACCAAGCAGGAAATTCAGAATTGTGCAGGACCTGCGAAAGGTCAACACTATTGTCGTTCCATGTTGTCCAGTGGTACCGAATCCATCAGTGATACTATTCCAGATTCCATGCGAGGCTGAATGGTTTACTGTGATTGATTTGTGTCAAGCCTTCTTTTCGATACCCCTCCATGAGGAGAGCCAATATTTATTTGCTTTCCGGCTGGAAAACTGTGTGTTAACGTGGTGTCGTATTCCTCAAGGGTATACAGAGAGTCCGTCGATCTTTCATTAGATCTTGAAAAAGAACCTTGAGAGTCTTGTATTACCGCAGAACTCAGTTCTCGTGCAGTACATCGATGACCTCCTTATTGCATCAGAAACGGAGGATGCTTGCAGGGTCGACACGATTGCCTTACTGAATCATTTGGCAGAGAATGGACACAAGGTGTCTCCAAATAAGTTGCAGTACTGTCTGAGTGAGGTACAGTACATGGGTCATCGAATCGAGAAAGGCAAGAGAAAAGTGTCACCAGATCGAGTTGAGGCGATCATGAATATGACCATGCCTACCACTCAGAAGGAAGTCCGAATGTTCTTGGGAATGGTTGGCTACTGCCGCCAATGGATTCCCAATTTCTCACTGAAGGCAAAGCCTTTGCAAAGGCTGACACACAAAGATGTGAGTGATCTGGTACGATGGGACCACGACTGTTTGGTGGCGTTTCTGGAGCTGAGAGAGGGCCTGTGCCGTGCTCAGGCTTTAGGGATGCCCGACTACAAGTCCTTTTCATTGTTCTGTTGTGAGCGAGAAGGTTGTGCATTGTCAGTTTTGGCTCAGAGCCATGGAGGTGTCAGTAGACCAGTTGCTTATTTTTCAGCTACTTTAGATCCAGTAGCTTCAGCGTTGCCCGGATGTCTCAAATCCGTTGCTGCAACCGGTGTCAGCATTGAAAGATGTGAAAGCATTGTTATGGGTCACCCGTTGATAGTTCATGTTCCTCATTCTGTTGAACTGTTGATGACAAGGACTAAAACACAGCACCTGACAAACAATAGCCTCACACGCTACGAGCAAGTCATACTTGCAGCGGAGAATGTGACTCTGAAAAGGTGTTCTGTTTTAAATCCAGCTACACTGATGCCATTGCCAAATGTAGGTGATGAAGATTGTGAAGACCATGACTGTCTTGATGTGACTGAACTTTGCACCAAACCGAGACCTGACATTGTTGATGAACCTCTGTCTGACCCTGATGAAATTTTCTTTGTCGATGGTTCATGTTTGAGGGACAATGTGGGTCATTTGAGAGCAGCGTTTGCTGTATGTACTATCACTGGAGTGGTTGAAGCTGCTTGCTTAGAAGGAGTATACTCTGCACAAGTGGCCAAAATAATTGCCCTGGCTCGTGCCTGTTTGACGGCTGATCAGATCCGAATCACTATCTACACCGACAGCCAGTATGGGTTCGGTGTGGTTCAGGATTTCGGACAGCTATGGTCTCAGAGAGGTTACATGACATCATCTGGTTCACCCATTAGAAATGGAGAATATGTAATAAAATTGCTAGAAGCTTTGCAGTGTCCCAAGGAAATTGCTGTAGTGAAATGTGCAGCCCATGGGAGGGGAACTGATTTTGTTTCTCTTGGTAATAAGTATGCTGATGAAGTTGCACGTTTCTGTGCTGAACAAGGATGCATATTCACTGGAGATTACACAGGAGAGAGCCAAGAAAGAACCAAGCTCAGCATGATGCTAGCCATGGCAGACACTTGGGAGGAACTCAAGCGTTTGCAGGGATAGGTTTCAGAGCAGGAAAAGGAGATGTGAATCAAGTCAGGATGTGAAAAAGGGGAAATTGACATTTGGGTTTCAAATGATGGTCGAGCAGTGTTACCAGATGGCTTACTGAGCCCGATGGCAAGGCAAATTCATGGTGCTGTGCATCTTGGAAGGGATGCGATGGTGCAAGTGTTCAGACAGATGTGGTACAACCCATGGTTTCGTGCGGTTGCTGAAGCAGTGTGCCAGAGTTGTGTTACGAGTCAACAGATGAATGCTGGAAAGAAAACTGTGGTTACATTGAGTCACATTGGGAGGTCGGGAGGACCTTTCAACAGGATGCAGTTAGATTTTATTGAGATGCCTAGGTGTAATGGGTTGAGGTACATTTTAGTGGTGGTGTGTGTTTTTTCACGGTGGGTGGAAGCGTACCCAACACGAAGGTGTGACACCCTCACAGTAGCAAAGCTGCTATTGAGGGAGTTGATCCCAAGGTTCGGTTTTCCAACCTCGTTGGAGTCGGATAGAGGAACACACTTCCACAGCGAGATCATGAAGTTGCTTTGCGCTGCTTTGAATGTTGATCAGAGACTCCATTGTAGCTATCGACCAGAGGCTTCTGGGATAGTGGAGCAGATTAATGGAACTTTGAAAGCACGGATGGCAAAAGTGTGTTCGTCTACATCCCTGAAGTTGCCTGATGCATTGCCCTTAGTGTTGATGAGTGTTCGCAGTGTCCCAGATAGGAGGACCGGTTTATCCCCACATGAGATACTTATGGGGAGGGCGATGCGATTGCCAGCAGTACCAGCCACTGCTTTGATAAACATCACTGATGACTTAATCCTTGATTACTGCAAAGGACTAGCTGATGTGGTCCGTTCTGTGTCTCAGCAGGTGCAAGCTGCCGCTGTTCCAGCTTCAAGTGATCTGTGCCACGACCTATGCCCAGGTGATTGGATGCTTGTCCGCAAGCACGTGAGGAAGAGCTGCCTGGATGCTCGTTGGCGAGGCCCTTACCAAGTAATACTGGTAACGAACACAGCAGTGAAGTGCGGAGGATTGCCAATCTGGGTGCATGCTTCCCACACCCACAGAGTTTCAGCACCCTTGGAAGAAACAGCTCCTCTCACAAATGAAAATCCAGCTGTGGCGGCAGGGCCATGAGAGGGGACAAGCCAAGCTGTAAGGGTTGCTGACGCAGCTGGTTGCTCACCAGAACAAGCTGAGGAGGGTTATGCTACACACAACCCTGATATCGACTCTGAGGAGGAAGGTCATGTTGTGAGTGGTGCAGAGTCAGACTCAGTGGAAGGAAGTGGTGTGCAGAGTGATCAAGAGGAAAGCAGAAGGGCTAGACGAGCAGGAGAAGCATGGCCCGAGAGACAGAGAAGGCTGAATCTAAGACTGGCTCCCGAGAGAGATCTTGCCCCTGTGTCCGAGGTCTCCGAGTCGGAAGCAAGTGAAGAAGAACAAGCTCAGGAAGGCCTGAGAAGATCGAGAAGGACAAGAGTGCCTTGCCAGAGATACGCTGCCCCGGAGTGGACTTACGCAGTAACTGATGCCGGGTGTAGTGAGTTCCGGGAGACTGAGGTCAGTGAAGGTGATCAGCAGGAATCCTCTAATGAAAATCAATGTGGGACTACTAGTTCCAGGACTTGAGATTGAAGGGGTGTTGACAATCACGGTTCCGAAACCTCCAGTCTTGAGCAAGGTGCGAATCCTGATACTGCACAGATTGGTTTTTCCGACGTTTGGATTTGAACCGCCATCTCATCAATTGGTGGATGTCTGTCATGAAATATTGCATCATGTTCTAGCTGCGATTGGATCAGAACCTATTATTGATTGTGAATGAACTGCAACCTGTAAATAAGCACTTTAAAAAGAAGATAACCTAGGCCAGAGAGGAAGAAGAAGAAATTTAGGGACTTTCCGTAGAAGAAGAAAGAGGGCTAAGGAAGTCTTTTTTTGGACTGTGTAAATAAAGAACTGAACGTACTGTAAGGGAATTTCCAGTATCTCCGGAGCAGTGTTGGAACTGGTAAACAGCATCTGTGGTGGAGAAAGGACTTAAACTGTTCGGTTGCTGAAACCCGACCGACAACGAGAATGGAGGCTGGAAATCCGAACTGCAGATCCAAATGGATAATAGGTACATTTATAGTAGGAGTAATAGTTTCTATATTCATAGTTATCATAGTATCATTTTCTGTTCCACATGAGGTAGAAGTCGTAGGGGTGAAAGGGACACCTACACCTAGTACTTCTGTCAAGAAAGAGGATACCATAGGAGCTGAAAGAGCTAAGCTAGAGAAAAATAGTCGTGGATTGCATGTAGATTTGTCTAGAGGTGATTTTAATCTTAATGCGTATGCCAAGCTGCTATATGAATACGTGGAGGTGATGGATGCGAAAGATTGTTATGTGTGTATGCCAGGTAGGTCGCTCCCCCACCACACAGCTCCGCCTGTGTTGTCTGCCCGCTGCTTCTGCAGGTAAGATCGCCCTCCGCTTGTGGCCCCGGTGCCCGTTTTTTCTGTCTCCCCTTTTCCTTTCTGTGCCCCTCGCTGCCCCATTGTCGTTGTGCCCGTGATTCTGTCTGCTTTCTCCCCTGTTTTCCTTTTTGTGCCCCTCGCTGCCCCATTGTCGCTGTGCCCGTGATTTTGTCTGCTCTCTCCCCTTTTCCTTTCTGTGCCCCTCGCTGCCCCATTGTCGTTGTGCCCGTGATTCTGTCTGCTTTCTCCCCTGTTTTCCTTTTTGTGCCCCTCGCTGCCCCATTGTCGCTGTGCCCGTGATTTTGTCTGCTCTCTCCCCTTTTCCTTTCTGTGCCCCTCGCTGCCCCATTGTCGTTGTGCCCGTGATTCTGTCTGCTTTCTCCCTGTTTTCCTTTTTGTGCCCCTCGCTGCCCCATTGTCGCTGTGCCCGTGATTTTGTCTGCTCTCTCCCCTTTTCCTTTCTGTGCCCCTCGCTGCCCCATTGTCGTTGTGCCCGTGATTCTGTCTGCTTTCTCCCCTGTTTTCCTTTTTGTGCCCCTCGCTGCCCCATTGTCGCTGTGCCCGTGATTTTATTTGCTTTCTCCCCTGTTTTCCTTTTTGTGCCCCTCGCTGCCCCATTGTCGCTGTGCCCGTGATTTTGTCTGCTCTCTCCCCTGTTTTCCTTTTTGTGCCCCTCGCTGCCCCATTGTCGCTGTGCCCGTGATTTTGTCTGCTCTCTCCCCTGTTTTCCTTTTTGTGCCCCTCGCTGCCCCATTGTCGCTGTGCCCGTGATTTTGTCTGCTTTCTCCCCTGTTTTCCTTTCTGTGCCCCCGCTGCCTCTCGCCATTCCCGCCGCTGCGTCCCCTGCGGCCCCGCCCCCTGACCGCCCATTCGCTGCCCCTGCCTCCCGCCTCCCAGCTGCTCCTCCCTCCCACCTCCCCATAAATGGCGGCCGCTGCGCGGTGAGGAGAGCGACCCTTGACCTTGCCAGGTAGGTCGCTCCCCACCACACAGCTCCGCCTGTGTTGTCTGCCCGCTGCTTCTGCAGGTAAGATCGCCCTCCGCTTGTGGCCCCGGTGCCCGTTTTTTTCTGCCTGTCTCCCCTTTTCCTTTCTGTGCCCCTCGCTGCCCCATTGTCGTTGTGCCCGTGATTCTGTCTGCTTTCTCCCCTGTTTTCCTTTTTGTGCCCCTCGCTGCCCCATTGTCGGTGTGCCCGTGATTTTGTCTGCCCTCTCCCCTTTTCCTTTCTGTGCCCCTCGCTGCCCCATTGTCGTTGTGCCCGTGATTCTGTCTGCTTTCTCCCCTGTTTTCCTTTTTGTGCCCCTCGCTGCCCCATTGTCGCTGTGCCCGTGATTTTGTCTGCTCTCTCCCCTTTTCCTTTCTGTGCCCCTCGCTGCCCCATTGTCGTTGTGCCCGTGATTCTGTCTGCTTTCTCCCCTGTTTTCCTTTTTGTGCCCCTCGCTGCCCCATTGTCGCTGTGCCCGTGATTTTGTCTGCTTTCTCCCCTTTTCCTTTCTGTGCCCCTCGCTGCCCCATTGTCGTTGTGCCCGTGATTCTGTCTGCTTTCTCCCCTGTTTTCCTTTTTGTGCCCCTCGCTGCCCCATTGTCGCTGTGCCCGTGATTTTATCTGCTTTCTCCCCGTTTTCCTTTTTGTGCCCCTCGCTGCCCCATTGTCGCTGTGCCCGTGATTTTGTCTGCTTTCTCCCCTGTTTTCCTTTTTGTGCCCCTCGCTGCCCCATTGTCGCTGTGCCCGTGATTTTGTCTGCTCTCTCCCCTGTTTTCCTTTTTGTGCCCCTCGCTGCCCCATTGTCGCTGTGCCCGTGATTTTGTCTGCTTTCTCCCCTGTTTTCCTTTCTGTGCCCCCGCTGCCTCTCGCCATTCCTGCCGCTGCGTCCCCTGCGGCCCCGCCCCCTGACCGCCCATTCGCTGCCCCTGCCTCCCGCCTCCCAGCTGCTCCTCCCTCCCACCTCCCCATAAATGGCGGCCGCTGCGCGCGAGGAGAGCGACCCTTGACCTTGCCAGGTAGGTCGCTCCCCCACCACACAGCTCCGCCTGTGTTGTCTGCCCGCTGCTTCTGCAGGTAAGATCGCCCTCCGCTTGTGGCCCCGGTGCCCGTTTTTTTCTGCCTGTCTCCCCTTTTCCTTTCTGTGCCCCTCGCTGCCCCATTGTCGTTGTGCCCGTGATTCTATCTGCTTTCTCCCCTGTTTTCCTTTTTGTGCCCCTCGCTGCCCCATTGTCGCTGTGCCCGTGATTTTGTCTGCTCTCTCCCCTTTTCCTTTCTGTGCCCCTCGCTGCCCCATTGTCGTTGTGCCCGTGATTCTGTCTGCTTTCTCCCCTGTTTTCCTTTTTGTGCCCCTCGCTGCCCCATTGTCGCTGTGCCCGTGATTTTGTCTGCTCTCTCCCCTTTTCCTTTCTGTGCCCCTCGCTGCCCCATTGTCGTTGTGCCTGTGATTCTGTCTGCTTTCTCCCCTGTTTTCCTTTTTGTGCCCCTCGCTGCCCCATTGTCGCTGTGCCCGTGATTTTGTCTGCTCTCTCCCCTTTTCCTTTCTGTGCCCCTCGCTGCCCCATTGTCGTTGTGCCCGTGATTCTGTCTGCTTTCTCCCCGTTTTCCTTTTTGTGCCCCTCGCTGCCCCATTGTCGCTGTGCCCGTGATTTTATCTGCTTTCTCCCCTGTTTTCCTTTTTGTGCCCCTCGCTGCCCCATTGTCGCTGTGCCCGTGATTTTGTCTGCTCTCTCCCCTGTTTTCCTTTTTGTGCCCCTCGCTGCCCCATTGTCGCTGTGCCCGTGATTTTGTCTGCTCTCTCCCCTGTTTTCCTTTTTGTGCCCCTCGCTGCCCCATTGTCGCTGTGCCCGTGATTTTGTCTGCTTTCTCCCCTGTTTTCCTTTCTGTGCCCCCGCTGCCTCTCGCCATTCCCGCCGCTGCGTCCCCTGCGGCCCCGCCCCCTAACCGCCCATTCGCTGCCCCTGCCTCCCGCCTCCCAGCTGCTCCTCCCTCCCACCTCCCCATAAATGGCGGCCGCTGCGCGGTGAGGAGAGCGACCCTTGACCTTGCCAGGTAGGTCGCTCCCCCACCACACAGCTCCGCCTGTGTTGTCTGCCCGCTGCTTCTGCAGGTAAGATCGCCCTCCGCTTGTGGCCCCGGTGCCCGTTTTTTTCTGCCTGTCTCCCCTTTTCCTTTCTGTGCCCCTCGCTGCCCCATTGTCGTTGTGCCCGTGATTCTGTCTGCTTTCTCCCCTGTTTTCCTTTTTGTGCCCCTCGCTGCCCCATTGTCGCTGTGCCCGTGATTTTGTCTGCTCTCTCCCCTTTTCCTTTCTGTGCCCCTCGCTGCCCCATTGTCGTTGTGCCCGTGATTCTGTCTGCTTTCTCCCCTGTTTTCCTTTTTGTGCCCCTCGCTGCCCCATTGTCGCTGTGCCCGTGATTTTGTCTGCTCTCTCCCCTTTTCCTTTCTGTGCCCCTCGCTGCCCCATTGTCGTTGTGCCCGTGATTCTGTCTGCTTTCTCCCCTGTTTTCCTTTTTGTGCCCCTCGCTGCCCCATTGTCGCTGTGCCCGTGATTTTATCTGCTTTCTCCCCTGTTTTCCTTTTTGTGCCCCTCGCTGCCCCATTGTCGCTGTGCCCGTGATTTTGTCTGCTCTCTCCCCTGTTTTCCTTTTTGTGCCCCTCGCTGCCCCATTGTCGCTGTGCCCGTGATTTTGTCTGCTCTCTCCCCTGTTTTCCTTTTTGTGCCCCTCGCTGCCCCATTGTCGCTGTGCCCGTGATTTTGTCTGCTTTCTCCCCTGTTTTCCTTTCTGTGCCCCCGCTGCCTCTCGCCATTCCCGCCGCTGCGTCCCCTGCGGCCCCGCCCCCCTGACCGCCCATTCGCTGTCCCTGCCTCCCGCCTCCCAGCTGCTCCTCCCTCCCACCTCCCCATAAATGGCGGCCGCTGTGCGGCCGCGCAGCGGACGTGCGCAGCGGGCGCGCCGCTGGCGCGCCAAAGGCGCGCCTAAGGCAAGCCCGTCTGCGCCCGTCCGCGACTGGACCGCGCCCAGCGCCAGAACCCCTGGATCCCACCGATGCATCACCACTCGACGGACCTACGACGCCGCCACACTCACCGCACTCAATGCCGGCCGGAACCCTGCCTGCTACCGAGCCTCACCGAGACGCACCCACGGACCCTTCACCTGCCAAACCTGCCGATTCACCTGCCCCCGGACGTGCACCACCTCCGCCAAGTCGAGCACCAGCAGCAACCACCTGAAATGCATCCTGCTGAACACCCGCTCCGTCCACAGGCACGCCGTGGAACTCTGGGACCTGCTCGACGCAACAGCACCGGACATCGCCTTCCTCACCGAAACCTGGATGAACGCCTCCTCAGCGCCCGACATCGCCATAGCCATCCCGGACGGATACAAGATCACCCGGAAGGACCGCGTCAACCAGACGGGAGGAGGCATCGCCATCGTACACAAGAACACCATCCGCATCTCGACTAACTCCGACGAGACCTTCACCGCCGCCGAACACCTACACTTCCAGATACACACTGACCCCAAGACCACCCTCCGAGGCACCCTCATCTACAGACCCCCGGGACCACGCACACTATTCAGCGAAGACATCGCAGACTTCATCAGCCCGCACGCCATGCCCTCCGCCGACTACATCCTCCTAGGGGACCTCAACTTCCACCTGGAGAACAACAACGACAGAAACACCACCGCCCTGCTGGACAACCTGCAACCTCGGACTCAAGCAACTGGTGAACACGCCCACCCACATCGCCGGCCACACGCTTGACCCCGTCTTCTCGTCCAGCAAGCACATCTCCTTCAGCCACGCCACCGGACTCCACTGGACCGACCACAGCTGCATCCACTTCAGCTTCAGAAAGACTACGACCCACCACCACCCGCAACAGGCTCCCCGCCGGAGCTGGAGCAAGATCACCGCCGAGCAGCTCACCGCCTCCCTCAGCCAGAACACACCCACCAACACAACGGACCCAAACGAAGCAGCCAGCAACCTCGCCAAGTGGCTGACCGCCTGCGCCGACGACCTCGCACCACTAAAAACCCTCCCAGCAGACCCGGAAGCAAGAAAACCCCTTGGTTCACCAACGAACTCAAGGAATCCAAGAAGAACTGCCGCACTCTCGAGAAAACCTGGCGACTCGACCAGACCACAGACAACAGGACCGCCCTCAAGCACGCCACCCGCAAACACCACCAGCTGATCCGTGCCACCAAGAAGTCGGCACTCAAAGAACGACTGGACAACAACGCCCATGACAGCAAGGAACTTTTCAGCATCGTCAAAGAGTTCTCCAACCCCAGCGCCGGAAACAACGACATCACCCCCTCGCAAGACCTCTGCAACTCACTCTCCGCGTTCTTCCACCGCAAGATCACCGACATACATAACAGCTTCAACGCACAAACAACGCACCCTACCGCCGAACCAACGCCCGCCCCCACCACCCTCTGCAACTGGACCCCGATCAGCACCGAAGACACCACCCGCACGATGAACTCCATCCACTCCGGATCACCAACCGACCCCTGCCCACACCACGTCTTCAACAAAGCCGACGCCACCATCGCACCCCATCTCCGGGACATCATCAACTCCTCCTTCCACACCGCCACCTTCCCGGAGAGCTGGAAGCACGCCGAGCTTACCGCCCTCCTGAAGAAACCAACGGCGGACCCCACCGACCTTAAGAACTACCGTCCCATCTCGCTCCTTCCGTTTCCGGCCAAAGTCATCGAGAAGACCGTCAACAGACAGCTTGCCGCCTTCCTCGAGACGAATGGATCCCTCGACCCCTCGCAGTCTGGGTTTCGGGCCAACCACAGCACCGAGACCGCCCTTATCGCAGCCACCGACGACATCAGAACCCTAACCGACAACGGGGAAACAGCTGCCCTCATCCTCTTGGACCTCTCCGCGGCGTTCGACACCGTCTGCCACCGCACCCTAGTGAAGCGCCTCAGCAACATCGGAATCCGAGAGAAAGCACTGGAATGGATCATCTCGTTCCTCGCCGGAAGAACCCAGAGAGTCCGCCTCCCCCGTTCAGATCCGAAGCCACCGAAGTCATCTGCGGCGTTCCACAGGGATCCTCACTCAGCCCAACCCTCTTCAACGTCTACATGAGCCCCCTCGCAGCCATCGCACGCCGACACAACCTCAACATCATCTCCTACGCCGACGACACCCAGCTGATCCTCTCCCTCACCAACGACCCCACCACCGCCAGAGCCAACCTACACGACGGGATGAGAGACGTCGCCGACTGGATGAGGAACAGCCGCCTTAAACTGAACTCAGACAAGACGGAAGTCCTCATCCTGGGCTCATCACCCTCCGCCTGGGACGACTCCTGGTGGCCCCCGGCCCTGGGCACCGCGCCCAAGCCAACGGACCACGCACGCAACCTGGGCTTCATCCTGGACTCCTCCCTGTCGATGACCAGACAAGTCAACGCCGTCTCATCTTCATGCTTCAACACCCTGCGCATGCTCCGCAAGATCTTCAGATGGATCCCCACTGAAACCAGGAAGACCGTCACCCAGGCACTCGTCACCAGCCGACTGGACTATGGGAACACCCTCTACGCCGGAACCACAGCCAAACTTCAAAAAAGACTCCAGCGCATCCAGAACGCCTCCGCACGACTCATCCTGGACATCCCCCGACACAGCCACATCACCGGACACCTGAAAGACCTGCACTGGCTCCCCGTCAGCAAGAGAATAACGTTCAGACTCCTCACCCACGCACACAAGGCCCTCCACGACCTGGGCCCAAAGTACCTCAACGACCGCATGACCTTCTACACGCCCACACGCCAGCTACGATCAACCAGCCACGCCCTCGCCACCGTACCACGCATCCGCAGAACCACCGCCGGAGGAAGATCCTTCTCCTACCTGGCAGCCAAGACCTGGAACTCCCTCCCCACTCACCTTCGGCGAACCCAGGACCATCTCTCCTTCAGGAAGCAGCTCAAGACCTGGCTGTTCGAGCAGTAACTTACCCCCTCCCCCAGCGCCTTGAGACCCTCCCGGGTGAGTAGCGCGCTCTATAAATGCCGTTATTGATTGATTGATTGATTGATTGATTGATTGATTGATTGATTATGCAGTTACCTGCCTCAGTGGACGAGGGTATTAAGTATCACCATCTTCCACTGACGTATGGAATTACATGTAGTTTGTTGCTTAGTATGTTTTATGGAAGAGGTCATTATGAGTACTTCTTTTCCAATTATGATGCAGTGCTTTCCGAGGTACCAGCTTACAAGCACCCGAACAAGTATGATTATTACAAACGAGAAGATAGGATTGGGAAGTATTTCATACTGCAACGTTACATACCGCATATGCCCATAGGTATAATTTAACATGCTCACTAACAGGTGTAGAGAAGCAATTTGTAGATCAGGTAGAAGATAGATACAGACAGCTAACACAATCACGTCACACGGGAGAAAGTCCAGTAGATTGGACAGAGGAGGAGAGAACACACAGAACCAAGGGGAGCTATGGTATGACTGGGGGTGAATGTTTGCCAATGTGCAGCATTCCGTCCATCATCTTGTGTGTTTTGCATTTCGCCCTATGCGGGAAGGGTATGCCCAGACGTGGGTCCCGTGCTCACCGCGCCACTGGAGTCAAGCTATCCTGGCTGATGAAGGCTGATAGCCTGAAACCGGTCCTAGGATGCTTGATTCCGGTCCAGGGAAGACATAGCTTGGCAGTTCGGTTTGGACTGTTCCCATGAGGCACAGGGTCAAGACTGATTTGCATATGGCTATGTCTGAACTGGGGTGGCGTGGTGAAGCAAAATAACGATGGATTAAACCCAGATCTGTGACTGGGGGTGAATGTTTGCCAATGTGCAGCATTCCGTCCATCATCTAGTGTGTTTTGAGCTATGGTTCTATAGCATTGGACCTTGTGCAGAAGGGAAAGTTGTGTGTGAAACGTGTCCAGACCTATTATGATAAGGTCTACGTGGGACAGAGTGTGTGTGATCATGTTTTCACGATGGAAGAGTCAGCAAAGAACTTTTGCAAGGTTCGGTACAAGTGGTGCCAACAGTATATTATGTATGTGGAAAGAATGCTTATGTGAGATTGCCTGCGAATTGGTACGGTACTTGTTATTTGGGGATTATTTTTCCAAAAATCTACCACGCAGAAGAATTAGAACTTTTGGAATGTGAAAAACGTTCTAGAACCAGGAGAGATGCAAGTGCAGGAGCAGTGATTGGAGATATTTTTGGGAGTAATTTTGAACGATGTGAAGATTAGGAAGCTGGCGACTGTCGTGGATAAGTTGTGTACGAATACAGCTATGTCGCTAATACTTGTTTATGGGGAGATGTTGTCGATAAGGACGATGGTGATGCAGAACCGTCTTGCTTTAGATGTTTTGTTGGCAAAAGAGGGCGAAGTCTGTAAAATGTTGAAGGTTCAAGAGTGCTGTACTTATATACCAGATAACAGTAAAGATCTGGAGAAATATATAAGTAACATCACTGTTATCCATCATGAGATCCAGGATCTGACTGAAGAAGGAGTTTGGGAAAAAGTTGGTAAAGGATTTGGCAGAGTGGGAAATTGGTTTGCGAATTTGGGAAAGAGTATTCTTGGTTCCATTCTAAAGCCTATCATTATCATTGTGGTTTGTGTGGTTTGCTTGTGGGGGTTTGCTAGGGCTTATCAGTGGTACAAAGCGAACCAAGTTGAAAGGTCCCTTAGGGAGCAAGCGATAAGGATGGCTAGACTGCAGGACAGTCACTATGAGAATATCAAGAATCTAGAGAAGTTCCGACAGGGAAGATGGCTACGAGCTCTGTTTAGGTCGGTTCTTTCTCCAGGAGATTGTGATTTTGGTGATGACACTAGTCATCAAAGGGGGGAACTGATAGAGCGTCATGATGTTCTGAAAATTGTAGGGGTGCATCATAATCATGGTTAGTCCGCACCCGTATATATATGCACCTATATGTTGCGTTGTATTAAAAATTGATTAGTAGAATTGTAAGTAATAACGAAATGTGTAAATGTAATGTTAGAAATTATGTAGTGAAGAAGTGAAGTGGCATTTAAATGTGTTTATATAATCTTTTATTGCAATTGCTTAATGAATTAGTTTGTGTGTAAAATAATGTATTAGATTTAAACGTGTATCATATTAAAGTCGCATATGTAGAAATGATTAATTTGTTTAATTGTGATGAGGTATAGTGCTTGCAATGTAATGTTTTATTAAGGTAACATTTGATGTGTAAAGGCCTCATTTATGTTTCATCATGAAGGCCTGTTCGTATTTCTTATGTTGGCTGGATTTGTAGGCCTGAAATATATTTTCCTGGACGAGCTCTCATTTAGAGGTAGTCAGCGAAATTGTGTGCGTGCAAGGTTGTTCCTTTCTCATGTTCCTGTTGCAGGTGCAAGGACATCGACTCCGTTAGTTAGACTGACGCCTTTTGTTTTAGGAGTTTGGTACGGAGGAGAGTTGCAACAGAGTATCCTAGAAGGCCGATAATTGGAGAAAGCCTGGACCCAAGGACATTTCAACGGTCGATGGAAGAATACAGGTTTCTGTGGAAGACTACCTTTGGAAGGTGCCAGGCCAGAAGAGGCGTTTCAGAGGCGTGTTCTATGGAATTTGGGTTTTGTATTAGGGACAGTGCCCCGAGGGTAGAGGCAGAAGAGAGGGAGATGCGAGCAGAGAGAGAGGTTAGAGGGTAGAAGAAGGAATAAATCTTGAGAAAGGAGACTTAGAGTGAGTTTGATAGCTTTGGCTACTGACCCTTACAACGTGAGTGTGCTTCTTAGGAAGTCTTCACGAGCTGACACCTTTTCTTAACTTTGCCTGGGAAATGCTAAGTAGGGATGTCATCGTAGTTATAGTGTAGGGACAGATTAACGGATTTCTTTTCAGGAATTAATGAAGACTAATTTAGAGATTGGCGCAGTCATTGCTTGCTTAATACTATTGAAGTTAATCATAACTTTTATGCTTCACTGAATTAGATTGGTGCGTAGGATGAATTTTGTATTAGTGCCCATGTATTTTTTTAACCTCGTCATGAGGTGCTTGTATGTTCAGTTATTTTTGGCTTGGTAATAAAAAACCTAAAATTTGAATCCGGAGTCAGTGGTCCTTTCGTGAGTCTAGATTTATTAAATTGGAATGTATCGTGAATAAATTGGTTTCTCACCTTTACACTTTTCAGCTGGTAACAAAGGTCCAGTCGGCCTAGGATTCTTAGATAGATCTATGATAATATAAGAATCCGGCGTTATCACTTAGTTCCTTTAGTTTTTCAGCTGTCTCATATGCTGACGACACACAGTTAATTGTATCAGTGTCCAGCAATGTAAAAGAAACTGCTGACCGTTTTAATCAATGGATGACTCTGATTAATGAATGGATGAAAACCATCCATTTAAAGTTGAAATCAGGGAAACCTTTGGTGCTTTACAGGGAAAAGATGTTTTTTGGTCCTCCAGTTGGTGGCTGAATGAGCTGGGTTCTCTCCCTTCCTCGGTGAAAAAGGTGAAGAACCTAGGGATTATTTTCGATGACCAATTGGTCTTTAAGGAACAGGTCAACGCTTTAACTTCAGCAGTGTTTTTTATTCTCAAACTTATTAGGAAAATATGCCCCTTCATCCTTAGGGATTTGTAAAAACGTTGTGTCTGCCCTAGCCTGGTCCAGATTGGTCTAAGGCAATGCATTATATTTGAACATACAAAAGGGACTCTTACAGAAATTGCAGGCCTTACAGAATGCAGCTGCCTGGCTACACTTGGTTATTCCCAAGCATCAGTCAGCATCGCAAGGTCTTGTCAAACTTCATTGGCTTCCAGATGCCAACAGGATCAAATTTAAATCCCCTGGTATAGCCTATAAAGCACTGCATAAGGTAGGTCCAGACTACTTAAAAAAACAGTTCATTTGGTACATTCCAAAAAGAAACCTTCGATCATCCACTGACACACTTTTGGTGATCCCCAGAGAGAAGAGAGCACATTGGGAAGGGAGGAGTTTCATAGCAGGAACAGCCAAGTTATGGAACAATTTAACCTCCTTTAGGAAACTATTGAAAAGATGGCTCTTTAGAAATCTTTTCTAGGCCATTACTTATCAACAATAGTTTGTGGTGTAAGTAGTGCCAAGACGCCTCAGGGCATGGGTACTCACAAACATTTTCCCAGGGGCCGCAAAGTTTGGTCTATGGTGTGACCGAGGGCCCCACTGATGCCAGCGGGGGTGTACAGTGGGTGTAGGGGTAGCAAAACATGTATACCTAGTGGCTGTCTTTAAAAATGAAGGTGTTCCTAAATTTAAGGGCCTAGCTACTTCCTTTCCCTAACTGCAATTAACCTTTAAATAAGTGCTTGCTGTATATTTAATTTTTTTTCTCCATGTTAGTGCTGAGTCGAGTAAACAGCAACCCAGTAATGCTGCTGCCCAGGGGGCCGCATGTAAAGGTCAGGAGGGCCGCACGCGCCCCCGGGCCGTACTTTGAGTATCACTGCCTCAGGGCATTCGAGCTCTTTAGAAAATATAAAATCAAATCAAATCTGTATAGCCAAGTTGTAACGACTTACAGTCACTCTTATATAGTTTCTTGAGAGGATCAGTCCCAAATTGATATGAGGGCTGGAGTCTGGTTGAAGCTGTGATAAATGCTCAAGACATCCTTCTTAAGAAGACATATTTCCCAGTAGAAGCACAGTAGATATGAAATCATAGTGCTCAGAAGTATGGCACCATGATTTAAGACTCCTTGCCCAAAGTAAATTAGGTCTATGTGCAACCTTGTTGCCCTGAGGACATGTGCCAGTGAAGGTCTACTGTACCATTCAACGATGAGGTTACTACAATAACCTCGGGACCTGCCATCTACTCAATAGATTACCCTGTATTGTGATAGGGTATATATTCAAAATGCTGCAAAACAATTTCAGTAACAAAATTATGGTTACATTTTGATATTAATTTTAGGCCTGAAATATAAAATATGCTCTAAATTGATTAAATATATCAATTGAAATTTTACATTATTAGGTATATTTTCAATTTCGAACTCTACCAGTAAATAAGGATGACAATGAAAGAAGGAAAGAAGGAACCGGGTCCTCGAGCAAGCCAGATATCGAGGCTGGAAACAGTCATCTGGCGGTTCTGTAGGATGCAATCAATGTATATGCAAACAAGGGAAGTAAGAAGACAGACATAAGCAACTGCTACTCAGATGCCACCACCACCACCAACGTGAAGACAATCACATCAACTACAACGTCAAAGGCGACAGAAACAGAGCCTAACTCGTCAGGGCAGAAAAATTAATATTTATTTTATTTATGGACCATTTAAAGACTATTATGTCATGTGCTCATTAATCTGTGGACTTCTGGTGAGCTTTTGGGGCAGATTTATTAAATTATAGTGAAACGCAACACCCAAACTGTTGTACTTTCAGGCATAACAGAGAGGAAGAAGTGCACAGCCATATTTCTTAAAAATATCTTCCTCTATGCTGGTGCACAAACACGCTGCCTAGCACCATGCACACACCTTAGCACCATAGCGCAAGGTGTATACTAGACGCCTAGCATAGAACCTTTACTGGAAGTATACCCTTCGAGTACAAAATTGTATGCCAAGACAATTATTTTATGCATCCACACACTCAAAGTGTACAGTGCAGCACACATGCACTGTGTGTTTGTAGAAATTGAAACATTTCTCCAACGTTGAGCCTGCCTCAAGAAGGCATTGTTTTTTGACACAAAGCCCAGTCTGACAATCTTAGTTGCACAGACTTTGAGTCAAAAACCATTGGGGCTTTCTTGAAGCAAAGTGGAGCAAAGCACTATTTTCACTGAAAAAAGAGTTCGCCAGGCAGAGGGAAGCAAGATGGCGACAGCGTAGATCACCGCAGCGGAGCTCCCTTCCTTTTGCCCCCGAAGCACCCATAGCTCAGCGCAGCTTGCGGCACACGGCTCACAGCTTACCTGCGGACTGTGGATCACGAACCACGGATCGCGGATCACGGATGGACAGCCCGCCCCGGGTGGTATCGGAGCTTCGGCTTGCTCAACGGACGTGGGCGGAGGTGCTGGGCGGCGTCTCCACGCGAAGGGAGTCAGGGGCGGGCAGTGGTTCAGCTGGTGTGGATTGGAGGAAGAGCGGCTTCGGCGCATGCGGTGTGTTGGCAGCGAGAATCGTTCGGTCGCTACATTGCACCCTGAGGTCGTGGGCGGGCTTTGAGCTGCTTTCAGCCAGAAACTTGCGGAGAGGGTGCACATAGTAGCAACAAGCTCTAACTTGGCGGCAGAGATAGGAGGGATGCCTCCCAAAACAACGAGGCAAGCCAAGGAAGCGGTGGGGCGAAATCCAGCACAACCCCAAGGAACCAGACAGGAGTCTCCACCGGACGCCGTGGTCCATGCAGGTAAGCCTAATGAGCCTCGCAATTTGAAAAAGCAGGTGGACAGTGGAGGGGCAGGGAAGCGGAGGAATTTGGCTGAACGTGCACAAACCGGAGGGAGGAAATTGATAATTTCAAAGGTAGTGGAAGAAGGGGGGGGGCAACTCCTGATGGGGACAATCCAATTATTACCTCTGCGACACCCCAGCCGGCTATCACGGACTTCTTTAAAACTAGGGATGGAACATGGAGTCAATGCACCTCTGAATTCCTGTATGAATCAGGCCTCGAGATACCTGACCAGATTTCAAGTGAACATACGGGGTACGCTATGGGTGAAACTACTGTGGCGCATCTGGAGGAAAGGGAACTGCATCATAAAGATATCGGCACCCAAAAGAGATGGTTCAAGGAGTCATGGGGAACGAATCTCGAACAACACCTGATCCCCAATCTAGTATGCTACCATCTTTACCAGAAGGTGCTTCTAGGGGGTTGGCCTGTACCACAGGTCTAGATGGGCTATTGGCTCTCGATATTATATCTGATGGGATACTGAGGAATCACATTCAGGAACTTCTGATTCTGGCCACAGCGAAATTGAGGACAGTGCATCGACCTCAGGCTCTAGCACACTGAAGCACCAGAGACTGCCCTTAAGCGCCCAAAATATCGAAGGAGCTCTAAAGGATCTAAGGGCCATACCGAGACGTGGAAGAATAAGGGTAGACGCTCCGCTGGCTCTGGGCTAAAGTGGGATTATTCACATACAAGGATAACAGGACCTGCGGACCTGGCGACTGATCAGGCTGAAAGCTCCTTAGGTGTACAGCAAGCTGGGGGAGTAGCGGATATGAATCCTGCTTTGAGCATGATATTAGAGTCAATTAAAGAGCACCACGCAGAGACCCGGGCGGATGGTAAGAAAGCAAGACAGGCTACAAAGAAATTGGAGGGTGCTGCACGGAAAGTAGGTAAAGCCTGAGTGGAGATTGGCGAACGGCTGAATATCATGGAAGAGAGAACCTCTGCTGTTGAAAAAGAACTGTCCGCTGTGAAAGAGGAGACAAAATCTCATGAAGCTCAATTAATAGACGCTATGTGGACATTGGAAGACATGGAGAATCGTCAGAGGAGGAATAACCTCCGCTTCCTTGGGATTAAGGAAGGCCTGGAAGGGGAGGACATCCATTCTTTTATTTTAGATCTTCTTAAAGAAGCCTTCCCAGAGCTTACGGGGTGGGATTGGGAACGGGAAATCCAGAGGTTACACCGGTTCCCATTTGCCCGTCACAAAATGTCTGGCAAAGATCTAAATCAGCCGAGGGCCATTATAGTTTTTTTTGGTAATTGATAGGGGATTTATTTTTATACAGATGGTCTTTTTCTTCGGCATTTGTAATAATGGTTTGACAGGGTGCCGAGGTGGTTTAGGGGGTGGGGGCTGTGGTGTTTCTTGCTATCTCTATCACACAGACCCAGCGGGTCTGGCTGCTTTCAAGGGTAAGGGGGAGGGTGGAGTGAAGGGTGTTGGGTGGGTTGGGAAGGGGGGCACACGGTAAAAAGTTGAAGTGTAAAATGCAGCTGAAGTTTGTTTTTTTTTGTAGATTTTTGGATGGTATTAAAGGCTAGAGAACAATGTGTAAATAGGATTGGACCAGAGAGCTCTTTCGGGAGTATAATGCTTATGTTAAATGCGACAAGGTTATACGGTTTGATAAGAAGATCTACTGGCATAATGGCTAAGCTAACCATTGCCACTATTAATATTTGTGGGTTAAACAACAGTGCCAAAAGGAAAAAGATTCAAGAAGATCTTAAAATTCTAATGGCAGATCTGTATTGTCTCCAGGAGACCCACATAGCATGGAATGACAGCAATCTGCTTAAGTATTTGGGGTTGAAAGTAGCTGCCTATACAACTCAAGATGTTAGGACCAAGGGCGTCGCTATTTTTACGAAAGGCAGTGCTATTATACCGGGAAGAAAGGCAGTGGATAAGAATGGCAGATGGGTAATACTGAAGTGTAGGTATAGTACTGGTTCATTTACACTATGCTCAGTCTATGCTCCACTGTCAGATGACCCGGGCTTATTGAACTTTCTATCTATCGAACTACCCTCCTGGCCCGCACCATATGTGGTATGTGGGGACCTAAATATTAATGGATCCAGAGTAGTTTCAGGGGATCACGGGACTTCCAGCAAGGGGCATAAACCACAATCCTCAAGCGTGTTTAAAAACCTTCTAAGGGATATCGGTTTGGTAGACGCATGGCCTAATTTGAAAGCCCAAGAGCCTGGCTACACCTATTATTCCGCCCCTCATGGCAAGTTTGCTAGGCTTGATTACTTTCTAATCTCACCATCTCTACTTTAGGAGGCTCAGGTGGAGCTCTTTCCCAGAATAATGTCATATCATAACCCCGTCGTCCTGGAACTCCCACTTGTTGGAGCAAGAAAGGAGTACAAGAGATGGACGTTTGAGAGGGCACTTCTATCCGATCAAGAATTTGTTAATTATATGAAGGGTTGGATCAGGGAGTTTTTCAATAAAATTTATGATAGCACCCCCTACCCCCTGGAATGATCTGGGATGCTTTTAAGGCATCAGTGAGAGGGGAGACACTGCGATATAGCCTGATCAAACAAAAAAAAGGGGCAGAACAGGTTAAACAGCTTTATCAAAAGCTTGCCAGTCTCGAAACAGAATTAATAGGTATTGTGACTAGGGGAGGCGATGTTTCTTCAGCCCTGAACTCAATAATGGTAACTAAAGCCTGTCTGAATGATTTTAATACCGAGAGGATGGCAGGGAGGTACCTTGTCAAAAGACAGGATTGCTATGAATATAGTGAAACTGTTGGTCGATTACTAGCAGTCAGGGCCAGGAAACAGGTGGCGGCAGGGCATATATAGCAGGTCAGGGACATGCAGGGGAATGTAGTCACAGATCCCGCGGATATCAGAGAGACGTTTAGGGAGTTCCATGAGGATTTATATATGGCTTTGCCTACAGCAGGTTTGTTAACGAACGGTGAATTGTCAGAATTTGTCCCGAATAGAAGGGTCTCCTTGGAGGAGGGTCTCCAATTGGGGTCAGATATATCTCAGGAGGCGATTCATTGCGCTCTCAAAGCCCTTCCATCGGGCAAAGCAACGGGAACTCACTGAATACCTCTAGAGTTTTACAAAGTGTTTTTTAGAGAGATCTACCAGGATATGCTTGACCTATTTAAGGAGGTTAGGGAAGGGGCTGCACCACCTGGCTCCTGGGGCACCGCCAATATTATTATTTTTCTAAAGAAGGGCAAAGACCCTATTAACATGGGCTCATATAGACCTATTACGCTTTTAAACAGCGATGCCAAACTATACTCAAAGATTTTTGCCACCTGTTTGAACAGTGTGATGCATCATCTTGTATCAGTTTGGCAGCATGGTTTTATCCAGGGGAGGGGGACGGCAGATCATGTCAGGAGGGTAATTTCACTTTTTGACGCTATAGAGGTTCTTACAAACCCTATGGGGGTTGCTTTCTTGGTCGCTGAGAAGGCTTTTGACAGGGTGTCATGGAGATATCTATGGAAGATCTTGGAGGCCAACGGCCTAGGGGTCACTTTTATGAGTGCAATACAGGTTTTGTATGCCAACCCTACAGCGCGACTACGAATAATGGGGGAAGAAACTGAGACATTTTCAATCGGCAGGGGGACAAGGCAGGGGTGTCCGTCCTCCCCCCTGTTATTTGCACTATATATAGATCCCCTTCTCAGACGGTTGGAGGCCTCCCCTGACATCATACCTGTTAGCTTGCATGGCTGGGACACTAAGCTATTGGCGTATGCCGATGATGTGGCTATAATTACATCCGACCCTGATAGAGCGCTGCGCGCAGTGGATATCATTGGGACCCAATCAGGTTTTTTATTGAATAAGGCCAAAACACAGATTTTGATAAATAGATTTGCCACAGCCTCGAACACTAGGATCATTGAGGAAGCAGTCTATTTAGGCATACATATTACGGCGAAGGTGGAGGATATAGTAGATCTAAACATTGTCCCTATAATGGGGAAAATTAAGAATGACCTTCAGCGTTGGGACAATCTGAAGCTGTCAATAATGGGGAGGTGCAACCTCATCAAAATGATGATTTTGCCAAAACTAATGTATATTTTCCATACACGGTTTAAGATCTTAATTACCGATTTTCGTAATTGGGCAGGCGTAAGGAAAAAACTTGGGGTAGGTAGGTTTAGTAGGTATACCCCCTTGATTGGGAATGATCAGCTTCCACACTCATTGCAAGATGAGTGCCTGGCAAGGTGGGGAAAAGGTGGCTTTTATAGGATAGGGGACCCTCATGCCTGGGGACCATATTGCATCTTTTGAAGCAGTTAGGGAAAGATTTAGTACTGGCCCCCGGGATTTCTTTAAGTTTCTACAGCTGAGGGATTTCCTTCTTAAAAAAGCTGGTGGAGCTGCGGGCTTCGAGCAGGTACCCCTCATTGAACTGCTAATTAGTACCTTAGGCTCCTCGATTTCGCAACTATACAAATGCCTGTTGGAAGGGGTGCCAGACGATCTAGACAAGCATATGCTGAGATGGCAGGATAGGCTAGGGTTTACAGATTCTTGCTTTTTGAAATCATTAGAAATGGGGGATACCGTAATGTGCTCTGCCAACCTGCGGTCACAACATTTTAAAACTCTATTTGATCTCGACATAATGCCTGCGAAAATTGTTAAATGGGGAGGAGGGGAGGGAACTCATTGTTTCAGGTGTAAGGCACATGGCGCAGATATGATACACATTTTCTCCACATGCCCTAGCATAGAACCGATCGGCCGAGAAATTTCTGTTTTTCTACGGTATGTATTGAAAGAGGACGTTCCTCTGTCACCTCAGCTTATGCTACTAGGTGTAACTGAACAAGATGGGAAAAGCGGAGAAGAGCTCATTTTTATAGCAATATCAGTCCTCAGACTCTGCGTAGCCTCAGCCTGTCTAGACCCTCTACCCCCGACCTTTCAGCAGTGGAAAGGCCGATTTTTGCACATATATAATTTAGAAAGAGCACTTTATGAACGGAGAGGCAGAAAGGGCAGGATCAAAGGGAAAAGGATTTGGGGCCCTTTAACTGCCTGGGCTATTCCATTCACTCAAGCAGAATGAATGTTATGATATCACCCAATTATGATTTTGTATATACGATGAATTTCTGATGTATTCACTACCCTTTATATATATACTGTATTATTGCTCAACACTATGTATGCTGCTGCAGTATTTTCTAGTTTTATCGGTCTCCATGGTTAACGTAACCGAAACGACCTAAGCTCTTTGCTTATCGCCTGTATACAGCCCTTATAACCTTATATTCTCAATCCTTTGTTATACCGCTTTTATTTGATTAATGCATTACCCGACTTTATAATAATGATTATTCTAAATGAAATGCGGTTTTTGGATTGTATGTATAAGTATTTTGACTATTTGCTGCAATTCCACTGTTTTTCGGAAAAATATAAAAATAATAAAAAAATAAAAAAGAGATCCTTTTGCACTGGGTAGTAATTTCCCTTTCAAGACTAAGCACCACTTTGTGTCAGTTTGTGTGACTTTGCAGTAGCATAAAGTTTTATTAAACCTTCCCCCTATTTCTTATTGTCCTAAGAATTTTGTAATGTATTTTGTCATTTGTTAAGGGTTGTTAAATTTGTATTTTTAATGATGAGGTTGGGGGTCAGTTTTACAAAGTCGGAAATTTTTCATAATTCATAGATTAGCATTAGTTTAGCTACAGATATTAGAATAAGTGTGTCTGTTAGGATTTTAGTATTTAGAATAAAAGAGAACGTGCGTTGGTACTTTTGAAATGACTGTTTGATAAATAATTTGTTAACATAAGTTTGATAATTATGTTTCATTTTTAGGTCGAGCCTACAGTGCACATGTGCTGCCTGCAAGACCAGGTGTAGTCAATAGAAGGACTTTGCCCCCGTATCCCGCTCCTGATTGGTTCAGTTCAGTGTCCCTCTTATTTGCTGCCTTCGAACTGGTTCAGGCAGCGATAACTCACTTCCGTTTATCCTCACAAGAGCACTGGCCAACTGCTGTTTTCTTACGCGTGCATTGCTTTTGAGTTCTTTTGGGAGAACTCTTTTGCTTTTGCCCCCATTCACTTTCTACCCATGGCCTCGCTCACTCCTTGTCTCCCACAGCTGTCACGCTTCTGGTTTTAAAACGGTGGATGGCGGTCTAGGCTGCACATGTGCCTACACTCAGGGCTATGATACATTACATGCGGGCGTCTCTGTCGTGTATTGGGAGCTAGTAATTAAGTGAGTCACATGTGCACCGGAGGAGGGAGCGGCAGCGGCAGACAGCCGAGCCCAGAGCACCTCAGCGCAAGAGAGCTCAGCCATTGAGCGTTCAAAGCAGGCAGCATGCGAGGCGAGGGGGCAACAAGCACAGATCCCATTACTCAGCCTCTTAAGGTGTTTTCACGGGCAGAACAGTAGGTAGGTTTGCTTAATAAGATGTTACTTTTGTCATTAGGGTCTTCCTCATATTGTAAATTGCATTCGATCAGCCCATGTACTCTCACATTTGCTTCAGCTACCTTCGGGGTGTAATTACTTTAATGCTTCTGCACATAAGCAATTCTGGGCATTTCCTGGCTCACTGTGAATATCATATTTGTGTAATTCAGTCAATGCCTACTGGACTTCGACAGCTATTTTATCATACACAATCAGCTACTATCCAAACAGCTCCCTTGTATTTCAGTGCCGTCTCTAGCCCAGGGGCACATAACTACTTGGGGGCATATTATCAAGTGGCCGCGATAAAATTATCGCCGCTTTAGCGTCCGTTTTCGGGCAAAAAGCGGCGATAATTTTATCGCAATATCATCAAGGACACGCTAGCGCGTGTTTCCTTGACTTAGCGCCCGTTTACAGCACGCCTAACTTCGCATCTCTAATGAGATGCAAAGTGGGCGTCACTGGGCGTACCCCTGACGGACTACCTTGTTAAATATCGCGAAATGTACATCGCGATATTAACAAGGAGTCCCACGCATTTTTGCAGACGTTAGTTGGTTTTCACCAAAAACTAACGTCTGCAAAAATGCTGACTTACCTATACCTAACAATGGGGGTGGATTATGCTGTTACGACCACAGGGTCGTATCAGCAAGGTTATCGCCGTTTTCCATGGAACATCGCTGGAAAACGAGCGATGTTCCATGGAAAACACCGCTATCGCTGGGAAATTATCGCCATTGCGCTATTCGTTGTTAATACAGCGATAGCATGGCGATAATTGCCAGCGATAGCCGGCGATAAAAAAAACTCGCTAAGAGCGGCCAGCGATAATTATTGCTGCCGCTTGATAATATGCCCCTTGGTCCTTAACATCTGGTCAAAACAACTCTACCGTTACCAAAGCTGAGTAACTGTTTCACGTTAAAAACACACCTGCTCTATTCTGAACCCAGAAGTGAATGTATGACAATCAGGGAGAGAACAGAACGCGGTGCATGGATTAGATGAGTGATAGGTGCACACACAAAACTAGTAGGAGCACAGCTTCAAGGGGAGCGTTTGGGGTGTTACACCCCGCTAATAAATGTATCTTCAGGTAAATAATTGGGTACAGGTGTTTTCAGTTGGGTATGGTGAGATGTGAGGTCAGATTTCACAAAGATTTTGTTACGTAAACGCAGACAAAAGAACACACACAAACTCTCCCTCCCTGCTTTAAAAGTTTTCAAAAATGTTGGTTATTTTGCAACATATGTTTTTTCTCACTTACTACCCTTTCTGATCCGCATTCCTCTCCCTTTCCACTGCCCCTTTTTTTCTCTCATGCGCCCGCTTGTTGTATAATGTATTTAAACATTAAACACCATTCTGATTGTCAGAAAATCTAAAGCTCCCCCCAACTCCTCACCCCTCAAAAAATCTTATTAACCAAGCTACGCCCATGGTAACTAAAATATAATAAACACTTTAAAACTCAAGAGACGAAAGTTGGTGCATTAGGAAATCCAATTATGGTTTAAAAATGTAAAATACAACAGAAAACAAAATAACTTTTCTCAAGCACTCCGGCAATGTAAACGACCTTTTAGCGTTTATTGGCAATATGCTCTGCGCCAGCAGGCAGAACGTGGGCAAAAAACCACAAATTATGTCACTTACTGTTACACTTCATGGTCCGCAGAGGCCTTGATTTTATGTGATGCGTAACTTTTGATTAGCCGCCCAACCAGTATTTTTGTCAGCAATTAAGCACAAGCTGTACATGTGCTATATTTTCTCATGTAGCGCTGTGTAAACCTTTGTCTTGACAATCGGATTGTCGCAGTCTGACATTATGTTACCTATTGCACATTACCTCCTCGTCAGACCTCCCCATCACAGTCCAAACCACATGAGCATAGCTCCTCCCCCCCAGAACTTCCAAGCAAAACTCTAGCCCATCCCTTCCCTCCAGGCCACTCCCACAACCTGTGGCTCATAACCCCTGACCCACTACATCACATCCTGTTGTTTTTTTCTGCTGGATGCTGTTCCGGGCATGACTCTTCATGGGGGGGCCTGCCGCCTCCCACCGGTAAGTGTGCGGCGGCCTGCATTGAGCGGCCGTTGTTTTCCCTGCATGCCTGCCTGGGTGCTATAGCGGGAATGGGGTTTTAGGGGCCGGGTTACCTGCTATGGGGCAGTGGCGGTCCGGCTGCGGCTTCCCCCCTTCCGGGTTCGTTCCCTGCTCTAGCGGGAACACCCGGGGAGGGAGGGGAGGTGTGTGGGCACGGCTTTGCCTTTGTCGGTGCACCGAGGGCGTTGTGGTAAGGCTCCTCCTCGGAGGTCTTCTGCGCAAGGGGGGGTGCTCGGTTCTCATGTCAGAGTCCGAGTTGCCCCTCTGTTGGATGCAGTGTCTCCTGCCTTGTGGGACCCGCCGGGACGCTCCAGTGATTTGTTTAGGCGGCCAGTGGCTGTTCCCCAGTTCTGGACTCTTAGGATGGTTCACTGGGGACTGGGTGCGGGGACAGGGTGTGGGCCCTCTTGTTTGCGGCATGGGGACAGGGTTTCCCCTATCTGTAATGTTGCTGCCTGTGTGAAGGGGCAGCAGGGGTCTTCCGGTTCTCCCGGCTGAGTGCAAGACTCTTCCCATGTCTCCCTGTGGCCTGGCTATTGCGGTCTCTGGCTATGTCTCTATGGAGTGCTGTGTACAACTCCTGGTGTTTCATTAGGGCCTTAGGGTGCATTTGGCATGTGTGCTGGGATTGCGGGCGCTACTTGGGAACCTTACCTGGGTGGTCTCTAGTTCCTGTTGTGGGAGGCTTCTGGGGCGCAGTCTGTTTTCCTTACAGCTGGGGCCTGCTTCGGTCCTTTGTTTTATGGGTTGACTATGATGTCTCTGGCCAAAATTGGGGCCGGCCTACATTCCTGTTGCGGATTGGCTGTGGGTCATGGTGTTTTCACTGATTGGCCCTTTAGGGCTTGGTTAATTGGTCGGTGTATCTATAGAGGTTGGTTACTCTGCTTTCCTGTTCCATCATGGAGGGTATAGATTCTGACGTGGGTGAACTCAGATGTGAGGAAGAGGTGGTGGTTGCTGGGTCTTCCGCTGCTCCTTCCCTGGCTGAGGTGCAGAAGATGATTGAGGCCGCTGTGGCTGCGGCCTTTATGGCCGTGAACCCAAGGGGCCTAAGAGACAGAAGTTGGAGGCCTCACCCTGGAGTTGTCCTGGTGGCTGGAGGAGCGGAATCTCTTATTGGGCTCGCCCTTTGTGTCCCAGGAGCGGTTGGTCCTGACGACCGATGCCAGCGAACTGGGGTTGGGGCGGTGTTGGCTCAAGAGTCGGTGCAGGGGCTTTGGTCTGTGCTGGAAGCAGGAATGTCTTCGAATTGGAGGGAGTTGAAGGCGGTTCAGTTGGCCTTGACTCATTTACTTCCTTGGGTCCTCCAGAGCGATGTGATGGTGCGGTCAGACAACACGGTGGTGGTGTGTTGTGTCAACAGCCAGGGGGGTGCGAAGGTGGCTTCCCTCAACTTGTTGGCATTTCAAATATGCCAGTGGGCGGAGTCACACTTGTCTCTGAGGGCTTTACATCTGCCGGGGGTTTTGAACTCGGAGGCGGATCGCCTGAGCAGGGTGTTTCCCTCCCTGTCCGACATGTGCCTGACTCAGGAGGTTTTTGGTTGCCTGATGGCCCGGTTCGGGGTCCCGGTGGTGGACCTGTTTGCAGCTCTGGGGAATGCCTTGAGGGAGAGGTTTTGTTCTCTGGTTCGGTCAGACGCTGTTAGGAGGGTGGATGCTCTGTCCTTCCGGTGGGAGGGGGACCTGATGTATGCCTTTCCCCCAATTGCTCTAATTCCGTGGGTCCTGCTGAAGGTCAAGATGGATCGGGCCTCGGTTGTCCTGGTGGCTCAGGTTTGGTCCCGGAGACCTTGGTTCCCTCTGTTGTTGAGGTTGGCGGTGGGACCTTGCTGGAGGTTGCAAGTGGTTCATTGTCCCCTGTCGTTTCCCCCTCTGTCCCGGGATTGTCTGGTCCACCTGCGACTGGCGGGTTGGCTGTTGAGAGGCTGAATCTGGTGGCTTTGGGCTGTTCTCCTTCTGTGGCTGAGTTTATTCAGCAGTCCAGGCGCCCATCGACTCTAAAGTCCTATGGCAGACATTGGGTGTCATTTCTGGATTGGTGTACGGCGCGGGGTTAGTCTCGTTGGAGGTGGATCCAGTGCGTATCTTGGATTTCTTGAAGGATGGCTTCGACTTGGGGCTGGCTGTGTCCTCCCTGAGGCCTCAGTGGGCAGCTGTGTGGGCCTTTAGGGGTTCAGACTGTGAGCCTGTGGTCCCCTTGGTGTCCCGGTTGTTGAGGAGTTGTTTCCTCCACAAGCCTGTAATTAAGTCCTTTGCTCCTATTTGGGATCTTCCTTTGGTTTTGGGGGCCTTGCAGGGGGCTCCTTTTGAGCCTCTGCATGAGGTTTCTTTGAGGTTTTTGACGATCAAGGTGCTTTTCCTTGTCGCTATTACCTCTCCTCGGAGGATTGGGGAGTAGGGCTCCTTGCTTTGTTCGGAGCCCTTTTTGCGTTTTTTTCCGGATTGGGTTGTTCTGCGGCCTGATCCTTCCTTTGTTCCCAAGGTCCCTTCCTCGTTTCACTGCTTGGAGGATCTGGTTTTGCCGGTTTTCTGTCAGGATCCTCTTTCTGAGGTTGAGGTGCGGTTGCACTGTTTGGACATTCGGCGGGCTCTGGAAGTGTACTTACTGCGTACTAAGCCTTTTCGTAAGGTGGACTTGCTTTTTGTGACCTTTGGGCTGGCTGGTCAGGGTCTGAAGCCTTCTGGGGCTACTTTCAGTCGGTGGCTGAGGAGGGCTGTGGGGGCTGCGTATGAGACTTATGGTGTCTTGCCGCCTGGGTCGATGCAGGGGAGATCAACTCGGGGGTGGCTGCTTCCTGGGCTTGCTTTCAGGGGGCTTCTATAGCTGAAATCTGCAGGGCTGCTACTTGGAGTTCTCCTCACACCTTTATGTCCCATTATCGTTTGGTGGTGGGTGGGACTGAGTCTGCTGGGTTTGGGGACGCAGTGTTGTGTTCTGCTCCGGTGGTGTGACTTCTGCCTTTGCTGATAAAGTCTGTTTTTGGTACTGAGTGAAGCCGATTCTTGCTTTGGTATCTGCTCATGTGGTTTGGACTGTGACGGGGAGGTCTGACAAGGAGGTAATGTCCGGTTACTTACCGGTAATATTCATTACTCCGAGTCGTAGACCTCCCCGTCACAGTCCTGGTTCCCATCCCTCCCTCCCTGTTTGGCTTCTTGTGCATGGTGGTACAGGATGTGATGCAGTGGGTCAGGGGTTATGAGCCACAGGTTGTGGGTGTGGCCTGGAGGGAAGGGATGGGCTAGAGTTTTGCTTGGAAGTTCTGGGGGGAGGAGCTATGCTCATGTGGTTTGGACTGTGACGGGGAGGTCAACGACTCAGAGTAATGAATATTACCGGTAAGTAACCGGAAATTATGGAACTCCCAAATTGTGATACACAAAGTACCGCCAGACATTGGTATAAGTAAGGTACCTTCTTAATTTAAGCAGTAGGACCTGCTTCTATACACTGTTCTCTATTTCAAAATTTAGTTTTTCCTCTTGCTGTGGCATTGGCAGCTGCAATTGAAACAAGGATTGTTAAAGCCAACAGGCTTGGCTCGGGCAAGCGTGCATATTTTTTTAATGTTTTTATTTTTGGCAAACATGCAATACGGAAGAAAAATTGTTATTTCAGAATGGTTTGTACGAGTTAGTCTAAAAGTAAAACAGATGGTAGGATACTGGCATCTGAAGGGCACATCTGCAAGGGATCAAAGGATCCTGTGTTGTCCCCCCTCAGCATGCTATATTGCTTAGTCCGATAAAAAAAATTGAGGTCTTGTGTGTTTGAACTGCAACTGCTAACATGCATGCTCTGTCACTTGTTACATTTTTAGCCTTCCTTGCTGTGCAGCACGATGACACCACTAGTTGGTCAAAGAGCTAATGAAATAAATGAATACAAATTAAACTTGTACACCCAGATAGTTGGCATCACACTGAATACAGAAGTGTTGAAGGGTTGCAAGCATTCCACACTCAAGGACTGCTGGGTCAGAAACGTAAGAGAAAAAAAGGCACCATTTTAGTTTTGAGCTTTTTCTCTCCGGAAACCCAAATGTTGTAACAACCGCCTTTTCCTTCCCATACACTGCAAGTATTTGACAAAGTCCAGTGTCCCCTTGGCTCCCCCTTTTTACAGGCATACAGTACAAGGTTGGCGGTAGCCTCACATATCCTTGCTCTGTCAAAGAGTGCTTCCATTCGTGGGCAGGCAGAGTGCAGTGCGCACCAGTTTGAGCACAGCATGCTAGTTCCCAGAGCTTCAGTCCTGGTAGCAGCGCTGTAAAGAGTCCACAGAGGAGAACATTACCAGCAGAGCTTCATTTACAACATCCATGCTGTCATGGAAGGTATAGCAGACCTCGGATGCCGTCTTCCATACTCTGTACCACTATCAGAGCTTTGTTCCCAAGATCCCCTCAGAGATGGAGGACAATGCTCAACTTAGATGTGCTGTTGCTGACACCATGCATCATTGTTAGAGCTATGTTCCCCAGAACCCTGCTGCAAAGACCAATTATTTACAACGCCAACAACTCTAACTCTCACGAATGTGGGACCTTTTATAAAAAAATATATTTCCTGTTTTTTTCCAAGTTGTGCCCCATAATTTAAATGTAATGCTTGCAAATTAAAAATATAGATATGAACGGAAAAACATGCTGCCTCTCACATGCCCCTAGTTGTAAAAGAACTGAACCAAGAATAGTACTTGGCACATAGAAAGCCTAAAGCATGTGTCGTGCACATCAAAGCGACAATGCCGAAAGCTTATCATGCGCTATAACAGTCTCGCGGTAATACAGATTTTTAAAATTTTACTGAAAGGCATCATAGTTTTCGCCTTTTACAGTGCCAGTGAGTTACATGTCAAGCACTAACACTGCCCCAGCCCTTCCAGTCTTTCCAACACACAATCCCACTCCACATAATTCCAGTACACTCAAAACCACATAATTACTATCAACATAATTCCACTGAACACCATGCCACATAATTCCACAACACACATCCACTCCACACTACACATTTACGCACTACACAATTCCACAAATAACAATAACATACCACATAATTCCACACCACACCCATCCACTCCACTCTATATAAAACACTATGGTAAAAGACATTGTCATTTACAACGCCAGTAGTTACAAATATATGACCTATTGGCATTGCACAAAATACATTCAACGTTGCAACTTGTCACATAAATTCACAAAACATAATACTACTGCACACTATGCCACCACATAATACCACTCCAAACCATCATACATAATTCCACACAAAACCACACAATTCAATGCCACACAATTCCACACCACACAACATAATTACACCCAACATAATATCACTCAGTGCCACATAACTACATTCGACATATCTACACTGTACTCAATACAACATAAATACACCCCACGTAATGCACTCTATGCCACATACCAGCAATCAGCATAAATGCACTCCACACCATGACATATAATTCCAATAAGCATTTCACTCAACACCACACAGTTCCAGGCCACACAATTCAACTCCACACATTTCCAATACACACCACATAATTCCACAACAAACAACATATTTCAAGTACACAACACAAATCCACAACACACCACGTACCTCCAATCCACACCACAGATTTCCACATCATGCCAAAAAATTTAGCAGCCCACCACATAGTTCAACTCCACAACATGCAACTCCATAACACACAATACCAATCTGCATAATTAACTCCATAACACACAATCTCACTCTACATAATTCCAGTACACGTAATACCATTTAATTACTATCCACATAATTCCACAGCACACCATGCCACATACTTCTGCTACAAAATTCCATCCCACACAATTCCACAACAAACTATTCCAATACAAACCATCCCTCCCTCGCACTTCCACCAACCCTGTCATCTCCCCCACACAACCACTGCCTCTCCCACTTGTCCCTCTCTCTCTCTCACTCTCTCACCCCTCTCATGTGGATCACTTCAGATCTTCAAGCATAGTTTCTTTCCCGTGCCTTTTTAAGGTTTCCGTACCTCAAACCCATGCTCTCCTCCTCTTCTTGGGGTGTTCTTCTTGGGGTGTCTACTGCGTACACAAGTGCTCCCTCTTTATAGGTCCCTGGCCTGCTCTCCCCTTCTTTCTCTCTTTCTCACACACACTTTCTGCTTCTCTGTATAAAGTTTGTTCACCACTTCGTGCAAAAGCTACCTATCCCTCTCTATCTTCCTTTTTATCTATTCTCTGCAGCTCTCACCCCTATCTATTCACCATACCACATAATTCCACTACACCAATATACTACACACCACCCTATTCCACACCACACAGTCCCAATACTACCCACATAATTCTACTCCACACCACATATATCCACTCCAAAGCAATACAAGTAGGTAAAAAACATTGTCATTTACGCCTGTAGCTCTAACTCCCGCAAATGCGAGACCTATTGCATTGCAAATGCTTGTTGTATTTACATTTACAACCTTTTTAATGTAATGTTCATTTTTTCACAGATATCTTTGTATGTATGATAGCATATGCTAATTTATTTGAACAGTTGTTTGATTTAAAATAAAAAAAATGTATATTGAAAGCATCAATGTATGGAACATTAAGACATTTAAAAAGTAATATTCATAACACGTGTTGTTCAATTATATTTCCTAAAAATAAAGACATTAAAAAATTACAATAAATTACAATTGTAAGTTACAACTAAATAACATTTAACAGAGTGTATGAAAATAATAATATATTTAATTAAAAAATATTTGCTCACTTTCTGGTTGTTGCCCGTTGACTCTCCTGTGTGTCAGTGTCAAGTACATTTTGTATATTCTCTTCTTCAGTGTCACTTACTAATTCATCTGCAAAATGGTAGAGAACAACTGACAGCTATATTATGTAGCACTGTACTTGCTACTATCCTTTTGTATACCATTTGTGGAGTATATAGGCGCCTTTCTTCAGACTGATCAAGACAGTGAAATCTATACTTCAAAATTTCCAAACTTCTTTCAATTGCACATCTGTTTTTATGTAAAGAATTGTATTTATCTTCTGACAAAGTCTTTGGATTTCAAATGGGATTTATTGACCATGGCTCTAGCCTTGGTCACCTATGTTACAAAATTAGTAAAGAAATATTCAAAATTTGTACAAAATTAAATAAATTAGATAAATGTTATAATTATTTTTTGCATTGGATTTTAAAAATATATTTTAACATTTAAACAATTTACATTTTTTGACGATATTTAACTTAATTTATAATGTAAATAAAACTTACCAAGGAAAAGGCCATCTCCAGGAAATCTCAATCGCAAACTTGTAATTAAGAGTAAAGTGCTGGATAATGCACTCCCAGGAAATGTTACCACAATGTTTGTAAAACATTTATGGAGTATGTGTGCTATGGCTGTGGTATAGCTGTGCAGTGGTTGCTGATGGTACTAAATTGACATCTGTACAATGTATTGCACCAAAAATGTTTGTAAATTGAGCTATTTTGCATAGTCCCTGCTTCACCTATATTTGGTCAGTTTCGGGTTTCGGGAAATAGGGATGTTGAGTAATTTTTTCAGAACTGAAGAAAAGATGAGAGGGCACTCTGTGAAATGCCACGCAGAGCCAATAAATGTGGTACCACCAACAGCTTCATATGAGATCGAATGACATGTGAACAGGCTATGATGGGCTTCAAAGAGGAATTATCATCTCTCTGTGTTATAAGATTTCTATCTTTTTCGTCAATGCATGAAAATCCTCTTCGTTCTTTGTCTTCTTCTTTTTGCAACTCAATGTAATTGCAGACTATGCTGCAGAAAGACTGTCTCAGTGGTGGTTGTGCTATGAGTGGAGCATGGCCTCATGCTCCTCTTTTATATATACTTGTGACGTTGGCAATGATTTTTGCACCTACCTTAATATCACACTATTTTCCTGCACTATTTGACATTTGCACTCGGGGTATAGAAAACTTTATTTGATTAAAATGTAATCATAAAAGCTGGACATACATACCGTACATATACAGAATAGATGATTAAAATGACCAAGATGAAATAAAAATGCGAAATTTTAAAACTAGGCAACAGCAAAGTGTTTTTTTTGTTGTTTTTTTAAAAAAGATTGATAATATAAAAAAAAAAAAAAAAAAAAAGTAAGTGTTACTGTCTAAGTCTGAAAAAAGAAGACCGGGAGTTACAAGGGGACACAGAGAGTGTGACCAGTTCATTGAAACAGCTATCAAATGTCAATATCAATGAAGGAACATCAGGTTCACATATCCTAGTGTTGCAGACACAGAGAACACAGAGGAGGCCAAGGTAGGGCTTTGTAGGACTGCAGTTTTGTTTTAGGCACCTGTGGCCCTCTTTACAGTTCCTACCGGGCCTGCAATTTGCGGATTAAATTTACGATATACGTAATGAATAAAAATAGTGAAACTTATGTTTAAAACTGTGTCTCTGGGTTCAGAGCCGCAATGATTGCCTGTCTGCAGGACCGAACTCCCAATCTGTTCCATTCTGGCCTCAGTTTTGATCTGCGCTGAGTCAGCAGTGCAGGGCAGAGGCATACAACATGCTCCATAGATTCCACCGAATACCCACAACCCCTGCACTGTTGGTTGTCTGACGTACGACGCCAAATGGGTAAATGTTTCAGCAGGTGCCATTCCCCCAGTCTAAGTGCCATAAATCGCAGTTTTAGATACAAGGGATATGTGCAGGGCAGATATAATGACGGTGTAGCCAACTGGTGAGAGTTAATTACTGCCCATGCATGCTTACGTTTGGCGAGAGCAGCTTTGTCTGTAGTATGGGACAGCATGCGGGCGCGCTTCTTGATGCTGATTTTAAAGGCCGTTTGACTGGGGTTTAGGTTCCAAAGATCACTTGCTGAAAATTGCTGAACACAGTCATGGAAGAGCTTGCTGTAGGACCCACTTGGGTAATTAAAACTAATGTCCGACCACAGCATTGACTCAAGGGACACACCTTCAGCCTGCCTTAGCTTGTGGCACAGGTTTAGATAGGCACCTAAGCTAGAAATTTCACAGTTTAAAAGGCCCAGTTCTAATCAAATCTGTGCGGCGGAGGCAGATTTTGGCGTGCGAAAAGCACTTTTATAGATCTTAGTCACATGTTGATTTAGTGTTGTGCTAATTTTTCCCCTAAAAATTTCCATACCGTATGACAACGTGGGGCCGACTTTGGCTTTCATGACTTCCATCATTGGGGTCAAACTCGGACCCATCAATTTTTTCGAACGTTTTGAGAAAGTCAGTCGGAGGGCTGTGGCTTTCATTGAAATGTCGCTACGATGTTTTGGCGAAGGTGCCCCTGGAGTCAAAGTTGACCCCCAGGTATTTATAGGATTTTCCTACAACAAGGCTGGAGTCGTTATACGTCCAGACACCACCTCCGTAGTGTTTTCTGCCGAATATGACTACTTGAGTTTTCTTTAGATTAACCTCTAGGCTGTTTGTAGCAGTATAACTATGTAATTTGTTTAACAATCGTTGCAGCCCTACTCTGGTTTGACTGAAAAGAACAAGGTCATCGGCATACAAAAGAATACTTAGCTGCACACCACCAATTTTGGGGGATGGCTGTTTATCTCGTCCAGTTCTGTTGAGAGATCAGCAATAAACAGGTTAAAGAGCAATGGGGCAAGCACACACCCCTGTTTCACTCCTCTTGTTGTTAAGATTTTTCGAGACAGGTGTGTGCCAGTACCAAGCTTAACTTGTATCCAGGTGTTGGTGTGTAGTTGAACGATGGCCTCCAGTAGTTTGCCCGGGATTCCCCATTTTGTTAATCTTGCCCAAAGTACTGCCCTGGGGACCCGATCGAAGGCGGTTTTGAAGTCAACGAAAAAACAAAAAACCACCTTCGATGAAATGAGCGATTTGTCAATAAGTATTGATAGTGCCAGTAGATTGGAAGTTGTGCCCGAGTTTGCTGTGAAGCCTGTTTGGTTTTTTGGAATCAGGCCTTTCTGATCAGCCCAAGAACTCAATTCTTCAAGTAGGATACTTGCAAAATACTTTGCCTCATTGTCCAGTAAGGCTATCAACCAATAGTTATTTGGGGACGAATGAGCACCAGACTTATATATTGGATGAATTACTGCACCTCACCATGAGTCCAGTATGGCTGGACAACTCAGTACGGATCTAAAAAGGATTACTAACTGTTGTGTCCAAAAGGGAATATTTGCTTTAAACAGGGCCTGTGGCAGGCCATTTGGACCTGGCGCTCCGTCTGGTCTCGCTTTTGTTAATATTTTGGCCAGCCTTGGTTGCGTGATAGAGATCGTCTCACATTGGGGTTGTGTCAACTCGTGGGAGCTGTCCTGACGCTCCGAGGGCCTGTTTTTAATCAATGCGGAGGTGTTTACTATTAGGGAGTCTACACCTCCATTGGCCTTGAAATGATCGGTCAAGAATGTAACCCATTCTGCCTCCGCAATGTTTGCACTCCTCTGTCTGGTTGTTCCATTGATTTGTATGTTCATTAATGCCCAAAAATTTCTTGAGTTGTGGTTTTTGCTTTCCCAGAGAAGTTTGCACCAAAATTGATCAAGATGAAGTTGTTTATCTTTTTGGTGTGCCTGTCTATAGTTTTTTTGAGCAATTTTATAATCGTTTAAGCGGTCGTTGGATTCTGGATGCTTCCTGGTTGCCCGCAGGGCAACGTTTCTGATTTTCTTTAATTTCACGGTTTGGCTTGAAATAAGAAACTGGGAGCAGCGGGTGGTCGAGTTGGCGTGCGGATAAGATGGAAACAAATTTAGCAAATGGTGACAAAAGTTTGACCAATCAGCAATATGAGAAGCTGTAGGGGGAGGGCCGCCAAATGTGAGAGACAGGCATTCCTTCAGGATGTTGATACTAAGTTCGTCGTTCCATCTTAGACGAATTAGATTTTCTGAATGGACTCCCATGTGGGTTGTTGGGGCTGAATTGTGAAAACTGGATTGGTATTGATGATGACAACTTGTGGGCGGTGATCGCTCTCTGATCGAGCTTTGATGCTGTAATTTTCCAGGTGGGAGAACAGGGCTAGGTTACATATGGTATAGTCTAAAAAAGAGAACTTTCGGCCATTTGTCCATGACCAGTTTGGGGGAGTGTCCTGTGTGAACCTGCCGTTCATTACGATGAAACCTGCACTGAAGAATTGCAACACACAAAGCTCCCCCAAGGCGCAGTATGATTGATTTGAGGGTTTGGACTGAAACTTCAATACCGACAGCGACAATGGGGGAGAACCTCCCAAATCCAACAAATTTCCCTGAAACAAGGTGGTATTGAAATCCCCAGTGAGCAAACAGTCGGCATGAGGGAAGGCCACAGCTAGGTCACACAAAATTTTAAACAAACGGTTTAAATGGGCCCTTTTTGTCCGTACGCTTGGATTGATGTAGACGTTAAGCAGCAACAGGGGACGCTGTTGTCTCCATGAGCTAACTTTAACTCCAAGCAACCAGTCCTCTTCGAAATTTAGTGGCTCTGTTGCTCGATTGTGTGGCTCTGCTAGGAAATGCTAATTCACTTTGCATAGGGTTTGTGTTGGTTTGGCAATAGTTCTGCCCTTAAACAATCCCCATTGCAAACAAGAACAAATGTTCACACAGCACTGCACAGCACAACGCAACAAATTAGTGACTCTTGTGGTTCACCCTTACAAGGACTGTGGTTGTTGCTTGAGTAGGGTTTTCAGGCCCTTCAATCACTAACCAAATTTTCGCGCCATGCAAGCAATAAAAACATTCATGCAATTTCTGTATTGTGCTACTTATTAAATAGTGCTTTGATCCGTACACAGTGTTAAACTTACTAAATCTAACCTAAAATGCCCAGGAAAATTGTCTGGTAACTCTGCCCTCCTATCCCCACTTGTTAGTACTAAAGACTGGTGTATTGGTAAATCCAGAGGGGTAAAATTACTGGCTGATTATGAGTGAGGCCCTGAAGGTCCCATAAGAAATTTGGTATTTAAAAGGTAATTGCGATTCACCTAATTACATGCCAAGAGAATCTGGATTTCATTAAAGACACGGAGACTAACATTATGCATGTTTCTTTTAATGCTAACTCCATGCAGCCACTTAGAAGCAATATATCATAAAACAAAGAGTTCTTGAACAGAAAAGTCCTGATGTATAATAGGCATGCACATTGGATCTCCTGACATCTTGCAGACAAGAAGGTTCAAAGTCCCTGTCTGTATTAGGGGATGTTCTCCTCCATCTATGTCCCTTAAGAGGCCTACCTCAGCTGGTAGTAGTAAGGGATTGTCACAGGCTAATTCCAGGGTCGCCGGGAACCACGCTTGGGATGGCCAGAAGGGTGTTACTAGTACTAGGGAACAATATTCCTGTCTCACTTTCTGAAGGACTCTCTGGATCATTGCATATGGGCGAAAGGCGTAGGCTTGATTTCCTTTCCAGGGTTGAAGGAAGGCATTGACTGCTCGAGCACCCGGGTCTGGCATCCAGCTGATATAGTTTTTTAGTTGGAATGTCAGTCTGCTTGCGAAAAGATCTACTTCCAGAGGGCCCCAGAGGTGATCTAGAGCTCTAAAGAGTTTCTCGTTGAGCTTCCAGTCGCTGTGGTCTAATAGGAATCCCGAGTTCCAATCTGCAGTGAAGTTGGTCTTCCCTGGTAAGTATTTTGATTTCAGGGTTACCTTGTGTACTAGGCAGAACATTCAGAGTCTTTTGGCCAGGTATCGACAGGTCTGAGGATTTTGTACCTCCCAGGCGATTTATGTATGCAACAGCTGATATATTGTCCATTTTTAGAATGACCGGTCTGCCTTGTAGGAATTGTTTAAAGCTCATCAGGGCGTACAGCCCTCCTGTCAATTCTAAATAGTTTTTTTTTTTTTTTTTTTTTTTTGTCCTCATCTCACCAATAGGCTTCTGCAGATTTGAAAAGCCGACTTCTTCCGACTGGGCGCCCCACGGCTAACTGCACTAGCCTAGGTCAACCCGACCGGCCCCGGGTAGTAGAGGCTTGGTGTAATCATAGGACCCGGAACGGGGAGGGGAGGGGGGGGTTTAGTATAGGGATGACACAATATCATTTACTCTCAAGGGGGAAAGAATAACCTCAACTCCCTGCCCCATCTCAGTAGAGGCTGCCAAATATTGGTCGATGTTTCCCCATTCCCCTCTTGCTCCAATCGTGCCATAGCAAAAGAGGCCTTAAGCCAATCCTCCCTATTTGGGGGTGTGGGGTTTTTCCACTTTATACAAAGCTCTCTCCGCGCTAGCAGAATCAGATATAACAACAGCCCCCTATGAAGCTGTGGTAAAACAGAATTTGATACATCATTACCCCCAAAGAACACCAACAAATGATTAACCTCTATGTTAATTTCAAAGATACCTGACAGGGAATCTCCCACCTCCTTCCAGAAAGGTCTTAACTCCGGGCACTTGAAAAAGATGTGAATATCATCCGCAATAGGTAGTCTACACCTGGGACATTTCGGGGGAGGTAACGGGGCAAACTTGGCTATCCTGGCCGGAGTGTAATATAATCGATTTACAACAAAAAAATTATTCTTTTTTAGGCTAGCTGATTTAATATATCTGTAGAGCAATTTTAGAGATGACTCAAAAAGAACTTCAACATTTGACTCAAGGGGAGATTGGTTCCAGACTGATGATTGAGGCAAGAGGTCCAAGTCTTCTGCATCAAGGAACCTCGTATACCACATGGATATCTCTTTCTTTTTTAATTGAACGCTTTGCAGTTTCTTCTCCAATTCCCAATCTCCCCTGATTTCTCTACCTTCTGCCTCGTACCATGATCTAAGTTGTAAATATTTAAATTTGGAGAAGGCAGGACCTATCTTCGCTTGTAATACCTCCCATGGGAGGATTCCTTCTACATCCATTAAATCTGACCAGATAACCACGCCCGCTCTCTTGATTGACATTGCCAGGCTATCCTTAAGACAAAGCGGAGTCCCGGGAGAGTCCCATATAGGGGCAAAATCAGAGAAATATCCCAGCCCCCATCTGCATCTAACTTTATACCATGTTTCCAGGGCGGCCTTGAGAACCTTGAGACGCACACGTTTAAAGTATCTCGGAGCCCCAAACTTATATAGAAACCCTCCTCCTCCACTCCCCCCCTCAACCATGGCCATCTCGCCCAAAAGTCTACCCCACGACGTCTCATCTGGACTTGAAAGCAACATCCTAATACCCTTGAATTGAAAGGCAATTAAATACCATCTAATGTCCGGGAGTGCCAGCCCTCCTTTGTTTAACCTCCTCCTCAGCTTTTTCCAGGATATCCTGGCGCCTTTATCACCCCAAATGAAACTCCCTATTTGACCCTGGATCTTGCTGATACTCTTACTAGAGAAAGCCAGAGGAACTGCATTAAACAGGTAAGTCACTTTAGGGAGAATGACCATCTTCACCAGGTTGACCCTGCCATAAATCGTCAAGGGGAGGTTCCTCCATCTGGCGAAGAGATGATCGATCTCCTTGGTGATTTTTTCCAAGTTGATCATAGGGATTTTATCTAGATCTTTTACAATTTTGATACCCAGGTACTTAAATTCATTACTAATAGGGCCTCCCCGATGATTAATATTCCAACACATTACCTCCGTTTTTGGAGGAATTAGCTAGATAACCAGAAATTGAGCCAAATTCCTCCAAAAGGTCTTCAAGCCGTGGAATAGATGCCTCTAGGTCGCTGGTATAGATGATAATATCGTCAGCATATAATGCTACCTTACAATGGTAGGTTTGCGATCTAAAGGGATGAATTAAGTCATCTAGTCTAATGGCTTGCGCCAACGGCTCTATGTAGATGTTAAATAACAAGGGGGATAAGGGACATCCTTGCCTGGTCCCCCTCTGGATATCAAAACTTTGGGTCAACATACCATTCAGCAAAATCTTTGCTGAGGCTCCCTGGTAACATTTCTTCAGGGTTTGGACAAAGATAGGGCTGAAGCCCATTCCCTCTAGTACCTCCCAGAGGTATCTCCAACACACTCTGTCAAAAGCCTTGGCCGTGTCCAAGGCCACCACTGCCAAGGGATCTGATCTCACCACAGCCAGGTCGATATTCCCGATCAACAATTGTGTTTGTTCCTGGATAAACCTCCCAGCTATAAAACCCTTCTGATCAATATTAACCAGACTAGGGACCAATTTAGCCAATCTCCCCGCCAGAATGCCCATAAAGATCTTATAATCGGCATTCAGCAGGGAGATTGGACGGTATGAATCGGCTTTTAATGGGTCCTTCCCCGGCTTTAAAATCAGGACGATGGTAGCTTCCTTCCAAGATCTAGGGATCTCGCCCACTGATCTATATATTAAGTTAAATAAAGTTTCCAACACCGGGGCCAATTCGTCCGACAGAAGTTTATAAACTTCATTCGGAAGAGCATCCAACCCAGAGGCTTTATTTTTTTTGGACTTCTTAATTTGGTTCCTGATCTCTTCTACAGTAATTGGAGCTTCCAAAAGGGCACGACTAGCTTCTGTTAAAATTGGCAAAGATTTGCCCGCTAGCCAAGATTGTATTTTATCTTTAGGTGGGACCAGGTTCTCCTTATACAGGTCAGAGAAAAGGGCAAGAAGACACGTTTGCATTTCCTCTACCTTGCTGGACCTATCTCCGTTGTTATTAATTATCAATTCGTTAATATTATTTCTTGATCTATCCACTCTGGCTTTCCATGCTAGCAGAGCACCAGCTTTTTCCCCGTATTCAAAGTTTTGCATATTTTTAACAAGCCATTGTGCCCTACACTTCTGGTCCAGCAGGCTCCTGAACTCCTGCCTAGCCCCCTCCAAAGCCTTCTGAATTTGTATCGATCTATCCGTACCCTCCTGGGTAAGGCCATTTCTTTCGGCTTCTAAATCCAAGATCTTTTTCTCTATAACATATATCTCCTGGGCTTTAACCCGATTTTTAGAGCAAATTAGACCATGCAACCTGCCTCTCAGGCTGGCTTTGTACGCATCCCATACGTACTCCAGGGTCGTAGAACCAATATTCAAAATAAAAAATTCTGCCGAAAATGCTTTAATAGACAGAATGATTCCAGAATCTAGCAACATTGCTCTGTTCAGCGTCCATCTAGTTTGTAGAATACTACCTAGCCTAGAGTATGAGAATAAAACTGGAGCATGATCAGAAAGATGGGTAGGTAGTACAGAAATCCCGAACAGGTTACCCAATACATCTCTGTTAACTAAGATGTAATCTATTCTCGAAGCATGGTGATATTTTTTATTATAAAATGTGAACCCCTGGAGATCTCCTTTCTTAGCCCTCCAGGCATCAACCAGATTCATATTATACAACATGTTTTTCATGGCCCGACGGGTTCTCGGAGCTCCTATTATACGGCTCAAATTCGACCTATCCTTAACTGGGTCAAGGAGAACATTAAAGTCACCTCCAATCAACAAGGGGGGGGTCGCCGATATCAACTTAGCTTGTAATTTGCATATATATGACGGGTCATCCACATTAGGACCATAATAAGAAGAGCAAGCCAGCTCTAACCCCCCAAAATCCATCTGGGCCACTATCCATCGCCCCGTTTGGTCTGTCTGGACAGATTTAATTACACAAGAGGTCCCTCTCTTCACCACTATTGCGACACCTCTGCTATTAATTGATTGCTGTGAAGAGCAAAAACAATCTATCCAAGGGATTTTGGAAAAGATTGAGCGAAATTCTGCAGGTGTCAAGTGTGTCTCTTGTAAAAGAAAGACCTGGGCTGGGCAAAGTTCTAAATATTTAAGAATCAACCTTTGCCTCCGTGGGCACCTTAACCCATTCACGTTCCAGGAGATAAAGCAAACTTTTCTATCCTTATTAGGGTTGCCTACCATCAACTAATGAACCCCCTCTCCCCCACTATGCGGCATTTCTCAATATACATAAGAGATGAGGAATACTTTTTTATTTTTTTCCCGACTGCTCCCCACCCTGTGAACCCCACCAACTCCCCACCCTCCCCCCTGTGACCCCCTTCTCCCTGAGGGACCCTCCCTTCCAGTAGGCTAAGCCTATTCGGTCTCCCCTCCCTCGGGTAACACTTAAAAAACCAATACATAGCTCAAGAAACTAGGGACTAAATGCTGAGAGCACTCTTAACCTCTATTTCCCTCCTGTACTGCCATCCCTATCCTTTTTGATGTTAACAATTAGGGCATCCACCTCTTCTGTTGTTCGAATCATATGCATGTGGTTGTTCCACATCACACGTAGTGTGGCAGGGAACCTCAATTGAGCCTTTGCCCCCAAGCTATTTAATTCAGCTAACCTCTTTCCCATTTCCCACTGTCTCGTTGCAGTTATGTGGGAGATGTCGGATCTAATAGAAAAGGAAAAGGGGCTTAAGTCCGAAAGTGTAGATGGAATCAACCCTTCCTTAAGTGCAGCAGTTAAAATCAGCTCCTTAACAGAATAGGACAAAAAGTTCACCAAAATTTTTCGAGGCTTCTGTCTCCCTGGATTTCTCTTAAAGGGGTCCCGGTGCACTCTTTGGATCTCGTGAGCTAGATCGATGCCGGGGGAATTTCTTAACACTGAACCTTTTAATAAGGAAATTACAAACCCCCTTATATCGGTCCCCTCAAGATCTCCTGGAATATTTAGGAACTTTAGATTATTTTTCCTAGAGTGATTCTCCAACCGCTCGAGGTCCTCTTTTAGTTCCTTATTTTGAGCTGATAACTTCGCCAGGTCTACAGAAGTCGTTTGAATAGCGTCTTTTAACTTGGGAATCTCGGCCTCAATTGCATCGGTCCTCAACATAACTTCCTCCAATTTCTGCGCCAACACCTCGCACGATGATTTAATAGCGGCCTGGTTCGCTTCAGACACAGCAAACCTACTAGCCATCTCAGCTTGATTGGTCTCTGATATTATAAACCTGCTGGTCATCTCTTCTTTCATGGTCATTAGTATTTCAACTAATGAGTGTGTAGTAGAGACCGGGACAGTGCGTTCCTCCGTGGTAAGGGTGCTGATGTTTTTGCTGACCCTTTGCTGAACTTCCTGCTCCTGCTCCAGCACCTGCTCGTCCCCCCCCTCCGACCCCTCTTGTATACCCAGAATGGAATAACTATTTGAAAGGCTCACTGTTCGATGAATATCAGTCTCGATTCCAGAAGGCATAGGAAGGAATATACGGTCAATAGCCACCCCTACAGAAGTAGGCACCTGATCTTCAGATCCCTTAAACTGAATCAGCGGTGCCGATGCTTCCTGCCTTCCTGGACTACCTCTAGGGGAAACATCTTCACAGGCTCTCAAGGTTTTAACCATTAACTCGCCTACACTACCCAGTCTGCCCACACTACAACCCCGGGGGTCCTGGGGCCGGGCCTCCCCCCCCGCTGGACCACCCAGAGTAGTGAACCCAGAAACCTCACCACTGGATGACTCGATAGTAACAGGGGTATGGGATGAAGAGGTAGACAGGGACATAACTTGATAGTAGGTTTTTAAGGATGGAGTAATTTTCGTTTTTAATGGAGATGTTTTCTTATTCCTACTGCCTCCTTTGCCCCTGTTAACCCCCTTCCCCTTGACAACAAGCCCACTGTTAACTGTGGCCCCCCCCTGCCTGCGTTGTTTATGCAATATTCTAACTTCGGAAATGGGGGGGGAAACCCGAGGAGGCAAAATGGGCTGAGTAATGGTCGTATTTGAAGATAAGTGAGTGGCTCTAGCTCGCAGAGTGTATCTGCTTATTTTTGGTGGAGATATGCCCGCTTTGGTTAAATCACTTGTCTCCATACGGTTAAGGGGCACCCCTCCCTTCTCTTCAGAAGACCAGGAAATCACAAAAGCTCTCGCTTGGCAAAATGGGGAGCTATCAGCAATACACTCCTTCCCAGGACAAATTTGTAAAGCCTATTTACCTTCAGGTAAGCAATAAAAGCATTTTGAGCCGCTAGTACTGAAGCAAAAAAACTCTCCCCACTCTCCCCGTTGCTCTGCCTCACAAAATTCACTCGCCGCAAGGTCCAAGCGCACACTGAAACAGGTGCTGACTCTGCCCCCAGTGAACCGAGGCAACAGGAAAGCAGCGTCTCGGCGTCTCCTCTCTTGCGCGGCCTCACCCCACCTCCAGCGTCGCTCTACAGCCTCCACCCTGCCACGGTGAAAGTCCGCGACCACCAAACCACCGCTGCCGCGACTGCCGCCGATACCGGGAGAAGAAGACAATAACAGCCGCATAACCTTCAGTAGGTGGAGGCAGGTATGGGAGGGGTTTAATTTAAGACCAAAAGATAGATTAGTGCTCCGTCATTAGTCCCGATGAGGAAACCCGAGGGAGCGTGACCGCGGCCGTTAGCTAGCGGCCGCCATGTTCCTCTGTGTTTTCTAAATAGTTTGTGTGATGTGAGCTCTCTGCATAGGCTTGGCAGTTCGGGCTGGACTGTTCCCATGAGACACAGGGTCAAGACTGATTTGCATATAGCTGGGTCTGAATTTAGGTGGCAAAGTGAGCTAAAGAACGATGATGGATTCAACCCAGATCTGCGACTGGGGGTGAGTGTCTGAAAAGTTTCAGCGCTCCGTCCATCATCTCCTTGTCTTTGCTTTGTTCTCCCTAAGTTGGCAGGGTATGCCCAGATGTGGGTCCCTTGCTCACTTTGCCACTGGATTTAAGCTAGCCTGGCTGAAGAGGGGTGTTACCCTGAAACCAGTCCCAGGATGCTTGTTTCCGGTTCAGGGAAGACTTGGCTAGGCAGTTCGGGCTGGACTGTTCCCATGAGGCACAGGGTCAAGGCTGATTTGCATATAGCTGGGTCTGAACTGAGGTGGCGAAATGAGCCAAAGAACGATGATGAATTCAACCCAGATCTGTGACTGGGGGTGAGTGTCTGAAAAGTTTCAGCGCTCCGTCCATCATCTCCTTGTGTTTGCTTAGCTCTCTCCATATGACCATACACCTCCCGTGTTCTGGTTGTTCATGCAAGCTCCCCAGCTTTAAAGGCTTGTGTCTGATTCTAGGATATACTCTGGTGAACTCCCGAAAATGGCTTTGCTATTCCAGGTGTTTAGGTTCTCTAGCCACCAGCTCAGTTCTGATTTGGCCTTGTGATCTCAGGTTACTTTGTCTCCAAACCATAGTCCAGTTTGTAAGTCTTTCGCCTTTATACTCTCAAGGGCCCGATCATGTAAAGGTCCCAGAAAAAAAGCTTGGATAGAGGAAGATAGAAGACCCAGAAGTCTGGCCAGTTTTCTTAGGGTTAAGAGTTCTTGTTTCCGTATTTTGGTGATCTTCTTCTTGGGTAGTAAGAGAAGGGACTTTATTTTGTCTCCCGTGAATCCCAAGAATTCCAGTGATCTGGAGAGAGTTAGGATAGATTTTCCCTTGTTTATTATGAAGCCTAAACTCTATAAGATTTACTACTATATTCAGATCCTGTAGATGTAGTGTTGGGACATAATGAGGATGTTGAGATAGACAATCAGTCGTACCCCTCTCTCTCTCAAGAAGGATGCAATAGCTCTCATTAATTTGGAGAAACACAATGGGGCTGAAGATAATACAAAGGGGAGGGCCTGAAATTGATTGTTCTATATGAATTGGAGGTAGGGTTGGTATTCTTTAGCCATGGGGATGGTGAAGTAGGCATCCTTTAGATCCAACTTCACTAGCCAATCTTTCTCCAGTTGCATGTCCCTTAAGAGGTGGATTTCCTCTATTTTAAAATGTCCGTAGATGAGGGATTTGTTCAATTCTCTGAGATTTATAACTGGTCTCAATCCCTTGTCTTTTTTCTCTACAAAGAAGAGTGTACTTACAAATTTCATGCATTCCCATGGGACCTCTATAATTGCTCCTTTGTGTAACATGGAGACTACCTCTTCCGCCACAATTTTGTGTTGTTGTGTGGTGAGTATTAGCTCTTTTGGGGGTGAAATTTGTACTGGTTTTCCTAAAAATCTATTTTGATACCTTGAATGGTTTCTAGGATCCAGGCGTCTTGTGTAATTGTTTTCCAAGCTTGTGAAACGTGTTTGAGTCCACCTCCCACCTTTCCCATGGAAAAAGAAGAAGAATGAGGGATTTTGAAACTCACTCTGGAAACTGTTGGTCCCTTGTCCGCGTGATCTGAATCCTCTGGAGCGGGAGGATCTTCCTATCTGGGGGTAAAATGGTGGGGAGGTTACTCGTTTGGTAACCTCTACCAAAGCCTCGCTGTCTGTAGTAGGGCCTTTGGGTGGCTCGGCCAGTAGAAAGGCACCTTCTTCCGGCCCATCCAAAAACACTAGGGTTGAAGACACGTCTCATGCTGTTCTGCGCTTTGTCGAGGGCTGTAAAGGTTGCGACGTATTTACTTAAGGTCTTTATCATGTCTTCCCCAAATAAGAGACCTTTGGGGTTTGCTGAAGGCTCTCTATTGGCCATTTTGCCCAATTTTGGGTTGATCTTAGTAAGGACTACTCTCCGTCATTCTGCATTTATGCCCGCATTCGCGTTTCCTAGGAGGATTAGGGCTCTCTGGCTCCAGCCCCTGAGTAGGTTTGTGTCTAGCGGTGTACCATTGACGTGGATTTCTTCTGCCATGTCGATAATTCTTGCCAGAGGTCCTAGAATGTCAAGAAGGCGATCCTTGCAGGCCTTGACTGACCTTTCATCCCTTTCCCGGGTTCTCTACCAAGTTTAAATAGGAATTTGATCAGTTCTGGGTCGAGGTTAGGTGTTAGACAGACTTTGGGGTCGATTCCGATCTCGGCCGGTAGGGCACCGAATCGGATTCGGCTTAACCAGATCCGATTCGGAGCCCTCTTTCCCGGCCGATTCGTACGTGCGTCCGGCCGAGCGAGTACGATGCGAGCGCCCGCGAATTCGCCGACCGACTCGTACGCGGGTTCAACACGCACCGACCGACTCGCACGGACACAACTCGCACCGCGCAATGGAGTCGTTCCCCGGCCGGGCAAGTACGATGCGCGCCGTGAGCAGTCCGACTAACTCGCGCCGTCCGGCTCGAGTGAGCTGTCGGAGGCGAACTTTGGGGGTACGTGTCGGACCCCCCTGTATGCGTAGCCGTGCGAGGCGCACACAGGGGGGACCCATGGGTCCTCCCTACCTGTGCATGTACGACACGATTCGCATCGCCGCGTACCCGCTGTAGGGGGCGCCCTTGTTCGCCTCGCACCCATTGAGTCAATGGGAGCCCGCGTACGCGTTGTACGGCTGGCTCCCATTGACTTCAATGGGAGTCCGACCGAATCGAGTCCGATAGCATGCGTACGCATCGTACTCGTTTGGTCGGGTGCTGGAGTCCGATTCGGTCGGAAATCTCTCCCGGTCCGGCTCGGTCGGAGGGTTTTCCGGCCCGAATCGGAATCGGCCCCTTAGTCTTGGATGACGAGTCTGGAGCATTCTGCTCTGGTGCGCAGTCAAAATATCGATTTTTTTATATCGACCTACACTAATATGGAGTTTTTAATATCGTAGGGACAGAATATCGATGTCAAGAATATCGGTGACCAGAATATTGACCTTAAGGTAAGTAATATCGTTTTTTTTTATATCGAAGTAAGTAATATCTAAGTAAGTAATATGATTAGCAAAAATATCGTTGTTAATAATATCGATATTTATATTAGTGTTATGTATTTTAGTATGTATTTTATATGTATGTTTAACATTTTTTGTAATGTATTTTTATTATTTTTCAAATATATGTATTAAATGTTTAGAAATTAGTAATTTTTTTAAAGTAAATTTTGCGTTTTAGTATCAGAGCGGGTTGTGGGTTTATAGGGGAATAGGGTGGGAAGTAATTTAATTATAATTAATTAATTAAAATGTTTTTATTTATTGTTATTGATTATTAATTTATTGTTAATTAATTATTAATTGGTAATTAATTTTCTTTAACTGATTAATTTATCATTATATTAATTATAATTACATTTTTTATTATTTATTGTTATTGTTAATTAATTTATTGTTAATTAATTTTTAATTGGTAATTAATTTCTAATAATCGATTAATTGATAATTAAATTAATTATGTTAATTTTTATGTGTAACGGGTTATGGGTTTATAGGGGATTAGGGTGGGAAGCAATTTCATTATAATTAATTAATTAATATTATTTATTTATTGTTATTGATAATTAATTTATTGTTAATTAATTAATAATTGGTAATTAATTTTTATTAATTGATTAATTTATAATTATATTAATTATAATTAATGTTTTATTATGTTTTATTTATTGTTCTTGTTAATTTATTGTTAATTTATTATTAATTGGTAATTAATTGTTATTAATTGATTAATTGATAATTAAATTAATTGTGTTCTTTTTATGTGTAGCGGGTCGTATGTTTATGGGGGAATAGGGTGGGAAGTAATTTAATGTTATTTAAGTAAATATTAATTTAATTTTATTGGTATTTATTATAAATGTTTTAGTGAATGAATTATTAATATGTTATTTATTTTACAAAAATTATTTAATTAATAAGTATGTTAATTTAACCCCTATGCTATCCAACACTTTCCCTACTGTTGCACTCACTGGAGTGGGAATAGTAATTTTTACCCCTGCGCTATCCAACACTTTCCCTACTGTTGCACTCCCTGGAGTGGGAATAGTAATTTTAACCCCTACGCTATCCAACACTTTCCCTACTGTTGCACTCACTGGAGTGGGAATAGTAATTTTTACCCCTCCGCTATCCAACACTTTCCCTACTGTTGCACTCACTGGAGTGGGAATAGTAATTCTAACCCCTCCGCTATCCAACACTTTCCCTACTGTTGCACTCACTGGAGTGGGAATAGTAATTTTTACCCCTACGCTATCCAACACTTTCCCTACAGTTGCACTCCCTGGAGTGGGAATAGTAATTTTAACCCCTACGCTATCCAACACTTTCCCTACTGTTGCACTCACTGGAATGGGAATAGTAATTTTTACCCCTACGCTATCCAACACTTCCCCTACTGTTGCAGTCACTGGGGTGGGAATAGTAATTTTTACCCCTATGCTATCCAACATTTTCCCTACTGTTGCACTGTTTGGAGTTGGAATAGTAATTTTATTACCTCCGCTATCTAATATTTTTTGTATTATTTTAGTTAATGTAGTATATAATTAATTTTTAAAAGATTAAAAATAATTTTAATTTTTTTAATTTGTTATATTTATTTATTTAATTTTTATTTATATTATTGTTTTATGTGTATACATGTATTTATAATTTATATGATATTTTTTTAAATTATAAGTTATTAAAATAATTATTAAAAATTATTAGTAAGTATATATATTATCTATTATATGTATATGTTTAATTTATTTTTACATTACATATATATTACTTATAATTTTTAAACATTTAAAAATATTTTTTAACTATGTTTATTTTAATTATATGTATTATTTACTTTATTTTACATTATATTTTTAACTTAAATAAAAAACAATATTTTTAACAACGATATTTTTGACATCGATATTTTTTTTCCGATATTTTTGTACTTACCATAATGTAGATAGAATGTCGATATTCTTGACTTCGATATTCTTGCGTCGATATTTCTGTAGGTCGATATTCTGACCTTCGATATTTTGTCAGTGATTCTTCTGCTCTTAGAATGTTGCGTGTCTCTTTCTCTAGGAGATTTCTAATCCACCTCTTTATCAATTTGCCCACGTGGTCATGAGGCCATCAGTCTGCGCTCCTTGGATGTCTAATATTGTATGGGGAGAACATCTCTTCGCCTAGCGGGTCAGTTCTGATTTCTTTGAAGGGTGAATCGCGTTCCTCTTCTGATAGGGCAGTCTCAAAATCTGAGTCATCTTGATCTAGTTCGAGGATGTATTCGTCCGTTAAGTTTGCACCTTGCTGCCCTTGTTTCTCTATTTCTATGTTTTGTGTATCCTGAGGAGCACTTAGATTTTGGGTGCCGCTTCGGACACCTTTAAAAGTTGTGCCGCTTAGGACACCTGATACCGTTGAGGTGTACAGACCTCCCTTATAATTTGAGGTGCTTAGACCTCCTTTATAGGTTGAGGTGCTTAGACCTCCAATAGTTGAGGTGCTTGGAGCTCCCAATGTGCTCATGGGGGTTATTCCTTCCATATTGTTAGTTTTCCTTAGTCTTGTGCCCCCTTTTCTATTATAGTCGCCTTCTCCCACTTTCAGGCTCTCAATAATGCCATCTTCCTCATCAGTTAAGGCACTTTTGGTGGAGATAACTAAGCTCAGCGTTTCTCGCATGCAGGAGCGCATTTCTTGTGGAATAATTTTTTTAATCTCTTCACTGTTTAGATTAGGAGTAGGCATATCCATGTCATCGAGTTCTACATCAGCTCTTAGTTATTATTGGGGTTTATAATAATTTAAATATCCTTCTTTTTGCCCATATTTGATATTTAGATAAATATATACAGATATTTGTAGTCTTGCAGGAAGAGCAGTGTAAATATTAATATTAATATACAGAAAAGCAGCTTTTGATACTTGCGATCATAACGATCATAGAGTAGTCCAGCAGCTGATTGCCAAGGTGCCGTAACTGTCAGGAATTTCCTGACGTCACGGTATCTCTCGAGCGATCAGCTGCTGTTTCCTAGGCAGCGTGATGGTTGCTGAGCTGCTGCCTAGGCGGTGTTATTGTTGCCGTGGTAACATGGGAGTGTGGCATTTGCTCGCCGTTGCCAAGGGTCTTTCCTCGGCTCCTTTTCCCGACCCGCCCTTGATGAGGGCGTCGATGATGGTCGAGTAGCGTATGAGCCCCCGGTCGTGGGGGTGGTCAGCGGCAGGTCTGGTTCCACTGTGAAAGCAGCGGTGTGCAATGGAGGTAGAGCCTGGAGGATGAGAGCCGCACAGGAACTCACCGAGTGTGCGCTCGCTCACTGAGCTTCAAGCGGTAGCGAGGGGAGTGCCCTGCTACCAGTCCCAAAGGGTTGTGCTTCAAGTAGGCGCGGCTAAACGCGGCAGGCGCGATTCAGGGGAATTTAGGTCCCCTTCAAGTTGTCGATTAATGGCATATTAATAACACGCAACATTTTCAGTTTGAACTAGAAACGGAAGGAGGCTGGTTTCAGTAAATTGGAAACCATATAAATACGTTTAAAAAGAAGTTATTATGAAAAATGGTACAAGCGAACAAACAATACTGTAAAAACAACACGCATATTAAAGAGTTAGATTAGTAATAAGGTGTACTTATCTGCATGGAGCCGCGTTTAAAAGAGGCAGTCTACCCTATGTGCATGCCTATTATACATCAGGGCTGTTCTGATCTAGAACTATTTGTTTTATGATGTATTGCTTCTAAATGGCTGCATGGAGTTAGCATTAAAAGAAACATGCATAATGGTAGCCTCCGGTCTTATAATGGAATCTGTGATTCAGGTCCCATGTACCCTGGTTATTCCTCTTTTATCCCCATATTTCCCCCTTGAAAAGTAATAACAACCGCATGTGATATCTCAATCAGCAATCATTTAAAAATGGTTTCTGAAGACTCTAGAGAAAGCGTACCTTCAATTGATAAATCCATTGTAAGGTCTGTAGCAGTAAAATGTTGTATATTAATAATTAAACATTACTCACTAGCGCAAACTTTTCTTGAAGCCATCATTTAACAAAATTTGAACAACACAACATGTACACAGTAAGTAGACTCTTTTGAAACTGATAAATAAGTTAGAGTACAAAAAATAAGGAATTAATTGATGCAGTGTTTTTAATTGATTTAGAAATATCAAAATACCAAATATTTGCAGTTTCATCGCCCTACATTATCGTTGATAAAAACTTGCACTCATGAAACTTGAAGCAAAATCATTTGACCAGAGGAATTATATGGGGTTTCAAGTGCTGCACCAGGACTGCAGCTCTGCTCTGGATGAGGGACATGTACACTTATATCTTCAGGAGACGAAGTTCTGCTCTATTTCTGACATTAAAGTAAGGGAAGATTTTTCCACTAAACTTTTGGGTGAATTTGTGAAGACGCTTCATGGTGGCAGCATTAAATATTGACACTTCCCCCTTTTTATAGTCCAGATACACTCCCAGCTTCCTACACTTATCTAGAGACAAAGGGGTCTCAGGAGAGGTGAAGGCAACGTCTTTGCCCTCCCATCGCCCCACTGCCCAGATTGCCTCCTCAGGAGACTGTGTGATACGTTTATCCCTTTTGACAGATTCTCCAGCCACACCAACACACCAGCCGTCCCCCACCCTCCCCACCTCCACCTCCCAGTAATGTTTCCCTGCGGCGAATCCTTTTCTTCCCAGTACGCAGCGATGGACTGTAAATCGGCTTGGCAGTTTCTGAAGACTTTTTTTTTCCTTGCCTTTATTTGACACACATTTTCCGGCTTCGGATAGGATGAGCCATGGGCTGGCTGTTTTTAGATCCAGTCTGACAATAGCTGGGGAAAAAAAATACAAAGAGTTTCAGTGACTACAGAGAATAAGAGGCAGATGTCAGCGACCACAGAGACACAAAGGACATGCATCACAAAGATATTCGTAAACATGTGCCCGCAGGTTTATACTCTTGCCTGGGTGCAAAATACCAGGAGTATTCATGGGAGTCGAGACAGTCTCAGATTTCCTGTACACCTTGAAAAGTTCGGAAAATGCCTACTTTCTAAGCAAAGGAAATTCATCTGTGTAATTTGCATGAGGAAATGCCACTGGAGTTTTTTAATAACATTTTTGTTTTCTATTTTTACTACCTGTGTAAAATATGTATGCATGTGGAGAAACACCTTACAACTCCCAATAACTTTTGGGGGTGTTCCCTTCCATTTTTTTTACCCTGGGAATTGATTTACTCCTGCCCTTGACAGAAGGAAATCGCTGACAGTTTCCATGGTGGAAATGGGTCTGTAAAAAGTGTGTGAATGTATCTGTTTGTTTATTTATTCCTGCAGTATTATATAGCGCTAAAGCTGCCCGACAGTGTTAGAGTCCGTTATAAAATAAACAGAATATTACATAAGGTGGTGAGACATTAACAATAGACACAAGGCATTAAAGCAAGGTATAAATTAAAATCAATCAATCAATCAAAAGAAGCTTTGTTTGACTATGCAAGAGGGGAGGGAGACCATATTATACCCTTTTCTCATTTGGTTCAGACGAACGATGTGCACCACTCACAAATCTATCAATATCTTAAACTACGGCATGCATTTGAGGCCTTTTTAAAGGACCTCACCAACTACCCAGAATATAATCCCCTGGAGGCGCAAATCACACTGTCTGACATATAAGGCAAGAATATCTCTAAAGCACAAGTTACTAACTTGTGTAACGATATATCTGTAAGAGACAGTAGTTAGTGACAGATTCCTTACCTTAGAATATCCCCAGGCGTCAGGCTGGATCCGGAAAGTTTTGCGTAGCAGTACCCTTGCGCGTCGGTAGGCGGCGTCGTGCGGCTCCGCGTCCGTCGTCGGCGTCGTGATCGCCGGGATGACGTCGCGGGCAGTACTTAGGCGCCGCCCCTGCGCGCTGACGTCAGTTCTGTACACGACTTTCCGCGCCAGGAACGCAGAGCCATGCAAGAAGCTGACACAGGTGTCTGAAAAATACTAGGGCCCTGAAAGGGATGTCCTTAACCCTAGAAATCAGTTCGCAGAACGGGGAGGATGGGTGGGCGGTAGGAATCTGTCACTAACTACTGTCTCTTACAGATATATCGTTACACAAGTTAGTAACTTGTGCATCTGAAAGAGACACGTTAGTGACAGATTCCTTACCTTAGAATAGATACCCCAGCAATACCAACCCCGGTGGTGGGTCTGCGAACAAAGATCAGACAAGGAAGTCCTGGAGGACAGAACGGCCAAAGAAGCCGTCCCTCCGGACCTGACTGTCAAGGCAGTAATGCTTTGTAAACGTGTGCAGCGAGGCCCACGTAGCTGCCTGACAGATAACCGGCAGCGGAACACCGCGGCCCAAGGCCGTGGTAGTAGCCGTTGCCCTGGTGGAATGGGCACGCAGCCCAACAGGAGGCTCCTTCTTGGCCAAAGAATAGCAGGTCTTGATGCACAAGGTAACCCAGCGGGAGATGGTCCTCTTGTGCACCGCCCGACCTTTTTGGCGCCCACGTAGCCAACAAAGAGCTGGTCATCCACCCGGAAGTGTTTTGTGCGGTCGATATAGAAGGAGAGCGCACGTTTTGGGTCCAGACGGTGGAGCCTCTCTTCCTCTCTGGAAGGATGCGGAGGCGGAAAGAAGGTGGGCAAAGTGATGGTCTGCCCAATGTGGAAAGCAGTAACCACCTTTGGCAAGAAGGACGGACGCGTCCGAAGAACAACCTTGTCTGGATGAACAGACAGAAAGGGAGGTTTGCAAGATAGAGCCTGGAGCTCACTCACCCGCCGAGCGGAGGTGATGGCCACCAGAAAGGCTGTCTTCAGAGTCAGAAGACGAAGAGGACAGTTATGCAGAGGCTCAAAGGGAGCGCACATTAAAAGGTAAGAACCAAGTTCAAGTCCCACTGAGGCATTACAAACGGAACAGGAGGGAAGAGGTGAGTAATGCCTTTTAAGAACCTGTTAACAACAGGGGACTTGAAAAGGGAGGGCTGATCAGGGAGCCTGAGGAAGGCCGAGATAGCACAAAGATAACCCTTGATGGTACCCAGGGCAGAACCCTGTTGGGCCAGAGAGAGAAGGAACAGAAGGACCTCAGAAAGAGGGGCAGAAAGGGGATCCACAGCATTTGCTGTGCACCATGCCACAAATTTGTTCCACCTGCAGGCGTATACCACCTTAGTGGAGGGACGCCTGGCTGCCAGAATCACATCACAAACTTCGGGAGGCAAGTCGAAAGGAATCAACTGCCGCCGCTCAATCTCCACGCAAGCAGGTGTAGACTGGACAGGTTCGGGTGGAGGACCGTCCCTTGCTGCTGCGACAGAAGATCCTCCCGAAGAGGCAGACGGATCGGGGGATCTATGCTCATATTGAGTAGCTCGGGATACCAAACTCTTCGAGCCCAGTCCGGAGCCACAAGAATGACTTGGGCCCGGTCGTGCCGAATCTTCTTCAACACTCTGGGTAGAAGTGGTATAGGCGGAAAGGCGTACAACAGACCGCAACTCCACTCGCGACGAAAAGCGTCGCCGAGCGAGTGCCGCCTTGGAAATTCCAACGCTCAGAACTGATGACATTGCGCGTTCTCTTCGGTGGCGAATAGATCTAACCAAGGCTCTCCCCACTGTAGAAAGAGTCCTTGCGCCACGTACGAGTGAAGACGCCATTCGTGATCCATCATGCACCTGCGGCTGAGTTCGTCCGCCCTGGCGTTCAGAGAACCTGCCAGGTGTTGAACCATCAGGAACATGCCCTGATGTTCCAGCCATGTCCAGAGGCGCAGAGCCTCCTGACAAAGGGTCCAAGACCCCACCCTGCCCTGTTTGTTGCAGTACCACATGGCGGTGGTGTTGTCTGTGAACACCTGCACTACCTTCCCTTTGACAGAGGGAAGGAATGCCTTGAGTGCAAGCCGGATCGCCCGGAGCTCCAGAAGGTTGATATGGAGCCGGGACTCCGCCGGAGACCAGAGGCCTCTGATCTCCGCCTCTCCCATGTGACCGCCCCATCCCAGAAGGGACGCGTCCGTCACAACTGTATGCTCTGGCTGGGGAAGGGAGAGGGATCTGCCCATGACCCATTGCCGGTTCGAGAGCCACCACTGCAACTGTTTTGCAGTCCCCTCCGAGATCTGGACGTGATCGGACAGGTTGCCCTGGTGCTGCGCCCACTGGAACTTCAGGTCCCACTGCAGAGCCCGCATATGCCATCTGGCATGAGTGACCAGCGGGATGCAGGAGGCCATGAGGCCCAGCAGCCTCAGGGTCATCCGTACCGAAACCCAGGATAAAGGCCGAAAGATCGGAATCATAGCCTGAATATCCCGGACTCGCCGTTCGGGAGGATAGGCCCGAAACTGCGTCGTGTCCAGAACTGCTCCGATGAAAAGGAGCTGTGGAGAAGGAATTAGATGCGACTTCGGCACATTGATGGAGAACCCCAGCGAGTGCAGGAGTTCGGCCGTAGTCTGGAGGTGGGAGACGACTGCCTGGGACGAGCCCGCCTTCAGCAGCCAGTCGTCGAGGTAGGGGAAGACTGAAACCCCTGCCCGGCGCAGATGAGCTGCGACCACCGCCATCACTTTCGTGAACACCCGAGGGGCACTGGTAAGGCCAAAGGGGAGCACGGTGAACTGAAAATGCTCGGGGCCTACCGTGAACCGAAGGTAACGCCGGTGGGCCGGCAGGACGGGGATGTGGAAATACGCGTCCTGCAAGTCCAACGCTACCAACCAGTCTCCAGGGTCGAGGGCAGTCAAGACCTGAGCTAGGGTAAGCATCTTGAACTTCTCCTTCCGGAGGAAGCGATTGACGTTCCGGAGGTCCAAGATAGGACGCATGTCCTCCTTGTCCTTTTTGGGCACCAGAAAGTAGTGGGAGTAGCAACCACGCCCTACTTCTGGGGTCGGAACATGCTCGATGGCCCTCTTGGTCAAGAGGGCCGTGACTTCCTTCTGTAGAAGCACCAAGTGATCCCCTGACATGCGGTGGAATTGAGGTGGCATGGCTGGGGGTGGTCTCGAAGGGGAGGGAGTAGCCCCTTCGGACAATGTCCAAGACCCACCTGTCCGAGGTGATGGTGCGCCAGTGGGGAAGGTGATGGCGGACCCTGCCCCCTACTGGCGTGCCGTGCACCTGAAAGGAGGGACTAGGAGGGCTTGGAGGCCGCGGACGGGTTGGAGGTGGTGGCCTGACCCGCACGCTGGTTGCCCGATCCGCCACGGCGGAATCCACGTCCTCGGCCACGCGAAGACGCCTGCTGCGCGGGCCGGTGGCTGGGCTGCTGACGTGAAGGGGCGCCCTACCGTGGCCACGATAGGGGCGAAAAGCAGAAGGCAGCGGAGGGCGTGTAGCAGTAAGGCCCAGGGACTTGGCAGTAGCCCGTGAGTCCTTAAAGCGCTCCAACGCATGGTCTGCTTTGGACCCAAAAAGACCGACTCCATCAAAGGGCATGTCCATGAGAGTATTCTGGACATCCCCTGAAAACCAGTGGTTCTCAGCCAGGCGTGGCGTCGGAGCGCCACCGTCGTTGCAATCGACCTGCCCAGCGAGTCGGCGGTGTCAAGGCCACAACGGATAGTGTATTTGGCCGCATCCCTTCCTTCCGCAATGGCGCGGGAAAGCAGTGCCTGGACCTCCTCAGGGCACTGGGGCAAAACATCCGCCACCGAATCCCACAGGGAGTGGGTATATCGGCCCAAAAGACAAGCGGTGTTAACGGACCGCAAGCCAGCACTGGAGGAAGAAAAACCTTTCTTCCCAAACTGATCCAGGCGTTTGGATTCCCTATCCGGAGGAGCGGTAGGGAAGGCGGTTTGGGAAGCGGAGGCTTGGACAACCAAGCTCTCAGGAGTGGGGTGGACAGAAAGAAACAGGGGGTCGCCCGGAGCAGGGCGATGGCGTCGTGACACGTTCCGATCCACAGGAGCCCCTGTGTTGGGCTTGGACCAGGCGCCCAAAAGAACGTCAGTGAGGGCGTCGTTAAACGGCAGCACAGTCTCCGCAGAGGAGGCTGCCGGCTGAAGCACCTCTGTCAAGATGTTAGGCTTGACCGTCAAAGTAGGGAGCTGGAGACGTAAGGCCCCAGCAGCCCTACGCAACACCGTACTGTAATTGGCCCCCTCCTCCGTAGCCACGGGAGGAGACAGCATGCCAGTGTCAGGGGAAGTATCCAGACCACTGGCCTCCCCTAGACTCTCTGTCCAGTCCTCATCATACTGACAGTTGCGCGTCAGAGGGTCATCAGACCCCTCCCAGTCCTCCTGGTCCTCCTCTGGTGCAAAATAAGGAGGAGGAGGGACATTTGGGACCCAAGGTCCCATCGGCGCCGGAGCCGGCGTCGAGCGACGTCGCTCCGGGTCCATGTCCGGAGCCGGAAGGAACTGGGGACGACGCCGCCCGGAGCCCAGGGCGGCGTCGAGAACGGCACCGGAGACATCGGCGCCGGCGGAGGTGTCGTGAGGTCGACCGGCGTCGATGGGGGTTGTGGAGCCGGGATCGAGGCCGGGGCCGAAGCCGGAGCCGGGATCGAGGCCGGAGGCACGGGCGACGCCGGGGCCGGAGCCGCCGACGACGCCGGAGCAACCCCATCAGGGCCCGCGGGGCCCGAAGGCGCACCGGAGGGGCCTGAAGGCCCGAAGAGGCGGGCCATGGCCGACAGGAACTCCTGTACCTTGGCCGGATCCGCCCCGAACCCGGGAAGGGCGGGTATAGCGGGGCGACTCCACAGGCAAGTCCGGGGCCGCGGGGGCGGGGACGGTGCCGGGAGGGGCCTCAGCCGAGTCGCGAGACCGGCGAGGCGAAGTCCGAGAGCGACGATGCTTCTTGGACTTCTTGTGCTTAGACTTACCGGACGAAGAAGACTTCGACGCCGACGACCGGTGTGCACTCCGCGAGCGACCCCTGGACCTCTCACGCGACCGGGGCCTCCGTGGAGCCGAATGCCGGGCCTCGAGGAGCTTTCGAGACCGCTCTCGCAAAGCCTTCGGGTTGAGGGCCTGGCATTCGGGACAAGACTCGGTGTCGTGGCCTCGGCCGAGGCAGAAGAGACACTCCCAATGCGGGTCGGTGACGGACATCATCCGCGCACAGGCGCCGCATCGCTTGAAGCCGGGCATCCCTACGACACCTAAAAGTCGGAAAAACAGTGAAAAAATCACCAAAAAGTATGGTCAAAAATTGACCAGGGCACTGCTCTTCCCGGATCTGCGCTTGCTGGCGCGGAAAAAGAAGAACTGACGTCAGCGCGCAGGGCGGCGCCTAAGTACTGCCCGCGACGTCATCCCGGCGATCACGACGCCGACGACGGACGCGGAGCCGCACGACGCCGCCTACCGACGCGCAAGGGTACTGCTACGCAAAACTTTCCGGATCCAGCCTGACGCCTGGGGATATTCTAAGGTAAGGAATCTGTCACTAACGTGTCTCTTTCAGATACAGAGGTTTTCAAACATTTTTGCTCTGAGCCCCCCTAAGCAAAATGTTTTAAAGGAGGGCCCCCCTCCGAAAATTTATGGCAAGAAATTGTGGAGTGGGAAAGATGGGGCTGAGCACAGGTGGTTGGGCTTATGAGATCATTTCATGAGTACTTTACCGTAGTCTTGTATGCCACACTAAGGGGCCGATTCCGATCTCGGTCGGAGGCGCACCCAATACCATTCGGTCGGGAAAAAAGCCATGCGAAAGCCTGTTTTCCGACCGATCCGTACAGCACACCGAACGAGCAAGTACGATGCGCACAACAGCAAAAAATCCGGCCGAGCCGTACTCACCCAAACCAGGTCCTGTTCTCCGACCGAGGCGAATCCGGAAACGCCGAATCGAGTCGCACGGAAGGAAAAATGCAGCCCCGTCCGGCCGGACAAGTACGATGCGCTTCCCGTACGCGCCGAACCCGTCGCTACGCACGGCACGTTAAAGCATCCGGGAGAGGCGCACATAAGCTCCGATTCGCGCCACAACACGATCCACGGCTACGAGACGAACACGGCACCGACGAGGACGACGAGGACGACGCGAAGCGACGAGGACGAGGCGAAGCGACGAGGACGACGCGAAGCAACGAGAAGGACGAACGACACGAACCAACCATGAATCCCTTCGTCCCGATCATACCAATATTCTACATATACTACCGGAACAGGCACGGACGCGTACGGCGCAGAAGGTAAGCCAGACACCAACCACAAAACACATACAACACGTACACGACACATCACACACATACACGGGGATGCTGAATATACTTACACCAGCAACAGCAGCACCATAGGGGCGGGATGCCCATCACCAATGCCACATATGCACACAGGGGCCTGAATGCGCACCACCACCCCTACCCAGGGGGGCAGGATGCCTACCACTACTACCACCCTTAGCCAGGGGGGCTGGATGCCTACCACTACTACCACCCTCACCCAGGGGGGCTGGATGCCTACCACTACTACCACCCTCACCCAGGGGGGCTGGATGCCTACCACCACTACCACCCTCACCCAGGGGGCTGGATGCCTACCACTACTACCACCCTCACCCAGGGGGGCTGGATGCCTACCACTACTACCACCCTCACCCAGGGGGCTGGATGCCTACCACCACCCTTAGCCCGGGGGGCTGGATGCCTACCACTACTACCACCCTCACCCAGGGGGGCTGGATGCCTACCACTACTACCACCCACACCCAGGGGGGCTGGATGCCTACCACTACTACCACCCACACCCAGGGGGGCTGGATGCCTACCACTACTACCACCCTTAGCCAGGGGGGCTGGATGCCTACCACTACTACCACCCTCACCCAGGGGGGCTGGATGCCTACCACCACCCTTAGCCCGGGGGCTGGATGCCTACCACTACTACCACCCTCACCCAGGGGGCTGGATGCCTACCACTACTACCACCCACACCCAGGGGGGCTGGATGCCTACCACTACTACCACCCACACCCAGGGGGCTGGATGCCTACCACTACTACCACCCTTAGCCAGGGGGCTGGATGCCTACCACTACTACCACCCTTAGCCAGGGGGGCAGGATGCCTACCACTACTACCACCCACACCCAGGGGGGCTGGATGCCTACCACTACTACCACCCTCACCCAGGGGGGCTGGATGCCTACCACTACTACCACCCTTAGCCAGGGGGCTGGATGCCTACCACTACTACCACCCTCACCCAGGGGGGCTGGATGCCTACCACTACTACCACCCACACCCAGGGGGCTGGATGCCTACCACTACTACCACCCTCACCCAGGGGGCTGGATGCCTACCACTACTACCACCCTTAGCCAGGGGGCTGGATGCCTACCACTACTACCACCCACACCCAGGGGGCTGGATGCCTACCACTACTACCACCCACACCCAGGGGGCTGGATGCCTACCACTACTACCACCCTTAGCCAGGGGGCTGGATGCCTACCACTACTACCACCCTTAGCCAGGGGGCTGGATGCCTACCACTACTACCACCCTTAGCCAGGGGGGCAGGATGCCTACCACTACTACCACCCACACCCAGGGGGGCTGGATGCCTACCACTACTACCACCCTCACCCAGGGGGGCTGGATGCCTACCACTACTACCACCCTTAGCCAGGGGGGCTGGATGCCTACCACTACTACCACCCACACCCAGGGGGCTGGATGCCTACCACTACTACCACCCACACCCAGGGGGCTGGATGCCTACCACTACTACCACCCTTAGCCAGGGGGCTGGATGCCTACCACTACTACCACCCTTAGCCAGGGGGCTGGATGCCTACCACTACTACCACCCTTAGCCAGGGGGGCAGGATGCCTACCACTACTACCACCCACACCCAGGGGGCTGGATGCCTACCACTACTACCACCCTCACCCAGGGGGGCTGGATGCCTACCACTACTACCACCCACACCCAGGGGGCTGGATGCCTACCACTACTACCACCCTCACCCAGGGGGGCTGGATGCCTACCACTACTACCACCCTTAGCCAGGGGGCTGGATGCCTACCACTACTACCACCCACACCCAGGGGGGCTGGATGCCTACCACTACTACCACCCACACCCAGGGGGCTGGATGCCTACCACTACTACCACCCTTAGCCAGGGGGGCTGGATGCCTACCACTACTACCACCCTTAACCAGGGGGCTGGATGCCTACCACTACTACCACCCTTAGCCAGGGGGGCTGGATGCCTACCACTACTACCACCCTTAGCCAGGGGGGCTGGATGCCTACCACTACTACCACCCTTAGCCAGGGGGGCAGGATGCCTACCACTACTACCACCCACACCCAGGGGGGCTGGATGCCTACCACTACTACCACCCTCACCCAGGGGGCTGGATGCCTACCACTACTACCACCCTTAGCCAGGGGGGCTGGATGCCTACCACTACTACCACCCCCACTCATAGGATGGACAATGCATGACACAACAAGCACACCACAACCTAGGGAATGCAAGATAAAGACATCCCCCCACCACCATGACAAGCGTGTGTAGGCTGTGTCAAATGCCTACAACACCGAACATGACTTTGAACATACAATGTGACCCCCTAGCACATGTGCCACACATATATGTGTGTGGCACCCACAATGCAAGCAGCCCATGACCATTGTGGCAATGGGGCCTAAACCCCATCATCACAGTGACCAAAAGGTAAGTGTGGGGTCCATAGCCGAAGCACATTCTGACCATTGTGGCAATGGGGTCTAAACCCCCATCATCACAGTGACCAAAAGGCAAGTGTGGGGTCCATAGCCGAAGCACATTCTGACCATTGTGGCAATGGGGTCTAAACCCCCATCATCACAGTGACCAAAAGGCAAGTGTGGGGTCCATAGCTGAAGCACATTCTGACCATTGTGGCAATGGGGTCTAAACCCCCATCATCACAGTGACCAAAAGGCAAGTGTGGGGTCCATAGCCGAAGCACATTCTGACCATTGTGGCAATGGGGTCTAAACCCCCATCATCACAGTGACCAAAAGGCAAGTGTGGGGTCCATAGCTGAAGCACATTTTGACCATTGTGGCAATGGGGTCTAAACCCCCATCATCACAGTGACCAAAAGGCAAGTGTGGGGTCCATAGCCGAAGCACATTTTGACCATTGTGGCAATGGGGTCTACACCCTCATCATCACAGTGACCAAAAGGTAATTGT